>JAVJIF010017422.1:0-126959 GCA_038442645.1 Agave tequilana
TAATAGTGAAAAGTATTCGATTCTTGCAAGAGCACCACATGATATTTTGAGTATTTCGACATCAATCATGTCATCCGAATCGGCATTTAGCACCGGAGGAGGACGTGTAATTTATTGTATAGAAGTCAAATGACAATGAATACGATGAATGTATTGATATGTACACAATAATATCTAGTATGTATCACATTTAATTTGTAGTAGATGAGATAAAAAGTAATATAAATATTTTGTTAATTTATCTTTAACCATATCCATTTTTAACATATCCGATTAATATCCGCATCCGATCCGCTAATATCCGATTTATATCTGATATCGATTTTAGCGGATACGGATATATTTTCCACATCCGCCAATATCCGTATCCGTATCCGTATCCGAAGGTGGGTGCGGATATGGATATGGTAGAGGTAATATCCGATCCGTATCGATCCGATGGCACCCCTATTTTACACACATGAAAATGACTTCGGGTCATCATGTGTGTGGGTAACATATACATTTTATAAGAGGCTAATTTTTGTATTGACACATGAATAGTATGTAAGAAAAGTCTAAAAATTTTAAAACTTTGTATCTTAAATTCAATATCTTACCCACATGTAAACGTGAGATTAATTCTATTATAGTATGTGTGTGCAGGCAGGTTCACGTGAATCGAACCGCATGAAAATGACAATTTGGGGTGGCAATCTGAACGACTTTATCTGAATAAGCAGGCCACTCCGTCTAGTTCTCACCATAGAAAAAAATTGGGAAAATAGTTTTAAGTCTATGTTCAATGTTTGAAGCTGATTTTATTTATAATCACATGTTTGAATTAATATGTAATTTTCAAGAAAATAGACGGTTGATACTAAATTCATGTATGGATACACAATATATCGACGCATATGCATTGTTCTGAAGATTAGGTTAATATTTTAGACTCTTGAGTGTTGTTAAGGGGACGGGGTAGAGAGTTTATCCCTCAACCCGTCAAACATAAATAAAGTTTGTAACCAGTAATGTAAGGAACAGAGAAGGCATAAAAAAAAAGGTGAAGAACACCAAGGAAGTCAAGAAAAAAGAAGAGAGGAGTAAGATGAAGGTGCATATAGAGAAAATAATACTCTTGTAATTTAGGTATAGACTCAAGGGAAGGTGAATACTCTGGTTGCATCAAGAGGAATGTTAGATCTCTTTGTATCAACTTTATTAATAAAGTTCTATCAAGTTCTCTCCCTGTGAACGTTAGCAAGTTTGGGCCGAACATGTAAAATTCTCGTATTATTTCTTATTATTCTTTTGTTTAAGTATTATTAGTTTGTTTTATAACAATTTTCTCTCGCAAATATATCATATTGTCAAGTTTTCGCAAACATCGATCTCGAGGAGTAATAATTAGTGTCATAGAACACTGATTGTTACAACAATTGGTATCAGGGCTAAATGTTAACGAAGGGTGATATGTCGAAGATAGAGGTGTCTACGACAAAGTTCGAGGTCGAGAAGTTCAAGGTAAAGAAAATTTCAGTTTATGGCAAAAGAGGGTGGAGGTGTTTGCTAGTGCAACAGGGTCTTCACAAGACCTTACATGGTAAGCATCAAAACCTACAGGTACGTCAGATGAGGATTGAGAGAGGATCTAAAAGCGGTAAGCACAATCTAATTATGTCTCACAGACGAGGTAAATGTACAAACGTGATGGATGAAAAAACGACTACAAGATTGTGGTCAAAGTTAGAAACATATATATGACGAAAAGCCTCTCCAACAAGCTGTATCTCAAGAAACAAGTATATGGATTACGCATGAACGAAGGGATAACAATGTTGGAGTATTTAAACTTTTTCAAAAAGGTCATCAGCGAGCTTCTGACTGTTGATGTCAAGATCGACGAGGAGGACACGACGTTGATCCTTCTCAGTTCATTTTACAGTCATATGATCACATCATCATCAAAGCTCTACGGTAAGAAAACTCTCATCTTGGAGAGATCATGTCGACTCTCTTATCTAATGAGATTAGCAAAATGCCAAATCAAGAGGAGCATGCATGATCGAGTTTGGTGGTCACAGAAAGAAAAGGAAGAGAAAAGGAAAGAAAGGCCCAGGCTCGTCAAAGGGTGTCATTTGCCACAGAGAAGGTCATTGGAAAAATGGACTGCAAGCATCGGCAAGAGTGATTGAAGAAGAAGAAACACGTTGCGGGGAGGCAAACGTAGCAAGGGCGTAGAGGACACCGAAGTATTAATGGCTTCTTATGTTGAAGACAACACTTCTCAAGATAAAGGCTAGATATTTGATTCAGATAGTATGGTTCATGTATGTTTCCAAAAGAGCTGTTTAACTCCTTGGTTGAAAAGGAGGAAGGAACTGTCAAGATAATGATGGCTCAGCTTGCGAGGTTCATCGACACTGGGACAGTCAGCTTACAGAAAGAAATGGGATGGTGCATGCTCTGGAGGCGGTCCGATATGTCCAGGAGGCACGGTACAATCTAGAATGTCCATAGGAGTGCTCGACGAAGAAGAATGCCGATCCAAGTGCAATAAGATGTCGTCACAGTTAGCCAGAAGACAGGAGTAATTCTGAAAGGAGAGAAGTGTGGACGTACAAGATGAAGGAAGGAAACTCATTTGAGGTGAAGTTTCAGGGATAAATATGGAAGGAGCTTATCGCAAGGTGGAGCTTCAAGAAAACTACAACGCAACGTGGATCGAGTCAAAGTATTGCGAGAAAGAGAAAAGGTGCATTCGGGCAAGACCCGAGATGACCCAAGCCATGGTGGTAAAATAGCTAAAGTCCCCGGAGGAGGGGCAAAAGTTTCTTCACGATATGGTTACAACCAAAAAAAGAACAAGATAGTAATTCAAAAATCTCAAGGTGTTTTACTAAAAATTTGAAAAGCAAGTCAAATGAAGATATTAAGATTTTGCCTTATTTCAAGAAGAGATGATGGATCAAAAATATCCAATCGAGTTGGAGAAGATGATGGCTTGAAGCAGAAGAAGCATGTGCGAATTAGTCAACTTATAAAGTTTATAAGTCGACTATGGCAGATAAAAGATACAGAAAGGAAACATTATACAGTAGTCGATATATAGCTTATAAGTCGACTAATGGGAAGGATTACTCGACTAACCTTGGGATAAGTCGACTAATCGAGACGTTTGCTGAAGCAAAATCGGTTTTCTTTTCAGGTACTGGTTTCCTTTTCTGGTGGCGTCGAATAGATTCAGTTCTATTCAATAAAGGTCTGTTCTAAAATTTAAAGGGTCTAGAATTCTTCTAAATTAAGGAGATAAACTCCTAATAAGATTGATTAAGTTTTTTTTCAAGCATCCAATGGTCAAGACCATTTCATAGTCCAAATAAGAGTTATATTATAAATTCCTATAAACAAAGATTGTAACACTGCATTGTAAGGAACAGAGAAGGCAAAAAAAAAAAGTAGAGAAACATCAAGAAAATCAAGAAAGAGATAAACGAGGTAAAGTTACATAGAGAGAAGGTAATACTCTGTAATTAAGTCTAGAGTCAAGGAGAAGTTTTGAATACTCTTGTTGCATCAAAAGGAAGGTTAAATCTTTTGTATCAACCTTATAATAAAGCGCTCAAGTTCTCTCATGTAGACGTAGGTCAAGTTTGAGCTAAACCACGTTAATTTCTCGTGTTATTTTTATTACTCTTTTGTCTAAGTATTGCTAGTTGTTTTACAACAATTTTCCTTTGCAAATATTATCATTTGTCAAGTTTCACAAACATCGATTCTGAGAGTAACAATTGTGTCAAAGTGCCGATTTGTTACGACAGACAACACATCCTGTGTGATCAGCCGGTTAAAAACAAGCCAAAAAAAGAAAAGAAAAAAATGTGGCCGGCAGCTCATAAAGCCATGAGAATCCCACAAAAATCGATGTCGAAGTTCGGTAGGGATTAATTAAAGTACTTGAATATTACATATAAGAGAGCAGAAAGTGTAAAATGGGTGGCCTATTCTAATTTTAAGTAGCTCTCTCAATCAAGAGACAATGGTTACCTTGAATCATGATGAGAGAATTGAGAAACAATGAGCCTACTCTATTTGGGGAGCATCTAATCTAATCAAAGGAAAAAGGGACCAAGGAGTGGAAAGTGTGGTCATCTGTCCATCAGATTCTTTAGGAAAACAATAATTTTTGTGATTGTGGTTAGATCCATCCTAAGTGCTTTCCTCGAGAACAGTATTATGAGATATGTTTTAGGATTAAAGCAAAAATAACTGAATACAAGTTTTTCAGACCCTCAATGATTTTTTTTTTTTTTTTTTTTGGATACCCTAGTTGGGACTTGAATCTGTGGCATCCACAACCTGCTTTCACATTTTACCAATGAACCACGCTCCACTAGCATCCTCAATAAAAATTTAAAAGATAAAAAAATGATTTTCTTTTTCGTATCGTACTCTGCGTGTTGGTTGCAAGGAAGTGGCGGAAGTAAGGAAATAGGGAAGTATAATTGCTCACTTCCCTATCTATCCAAACACTGGAAAAGGAAAATAAGAAAACTCATTGTCTTTTTTTCTTCTCTCTTTTACACAACCATTTCCTCACTTCCAGAGTGCTACAGTTAATTTTTGGTCATGTAAATCTCATTTGTAATAAGTTATAGCATAAAATAGTTAATTTTTTGGTCAGGTAAATCTCACTTGCATTCTAATTACAGTCTATTTTTTATTTTTCTTAATTAATTTTATTTTAATATTATTTGCGGTCAACTTTTCCACTTCCACTTTTCATTACCATCCAAACACCAGAAAAGACATAACATTTTTCAAACCACATTCCCAACAAACATCCAAACACCGAAAAACTTACTAACCAATTCCTAAGTTCCAAAGGGAACTATTACCACTTCCTCACTTCCTCACTTCCACCCTTAACCAAACAGGTTCTTTTACTTCTACAAATATAGAAATATCGTTCTATATGACAAGTATCACGTAAGATTCCCATAGTCCCACTAGTTCCGAATAAAAAATATCCACGAAAAAGAATCACTATAGAATTTCTTATGCAAAATTCTAACCAGGCCAGTTAAAACTCTTGATAGTGTGTGTTCAGCTGATGGTTTTGATACAATAAAAAAAAAGAGAAAAACTGATTTGCGCAAAAGACATAAGTAAATAAGTAAACTAATTAAGAGATGTTAAGGTCTTGTTTTTCTGACTGAACTTGCTAAATTCATATTTGCATCAGTTTGACTGCAAATTGTTCTCAAGATACAAAAAGCTTACTCACACAATTAAACCATAGCATTCTAATAATACTCTCCTCTCCAATAGCAGCATCCTCACTGAATTATCAAAGTCCATGAAATCACAGAGGCAAACAGGGCACTGTTTATTTGCAGATCAGATTTCAGTAGAAACTTTTTTTTCCTTCCTGGGATCAAAACTTGAATCTGAAACTCTCTCATTTATCATTTGAGCCAACATACAAAAGAAATATAACACAACAGACTGTGGCATATTCGTTCAAAAATCAATAAGATCACTAAAGCTTGCACCGCAGCAACAAAATCAAGAAAATTTACCATCTCAATGCTCAGTACAGCCTATACTTAAAATTCCTCTTATGTACTCGCGACATCCTCTAGTAATCACTATCACTAGATAACAGCTTGAAGAGTGCAGCTCAGTATCATAACAACTTACTTTGCCCCTTCGCAGCGTTATTTATGGTCCCGATGGTTAAGGTGCAGGTTGCAGAAATTATCAGCAAATTTGTGTCCAGTATCAAGGACACTAGGACTTCAGGCTCATGAAAGGACGCGGACTTCAGAATGCAGTCTCTGAGGCGTCACATACTGGATCCTTCAATGCGAAGTCGGCGTTGACGATTGGGACACATGTCGTTTGAATTTCCCGAAGCAACAATCCATGTGTCTCATCTAGACTGGATTTGATATTCGCGTAGCGAATAAGGCTATTAATTTGGTTTTTAAGAATGATTTTGATTTTTATGCCATTAATTACGGTGCATTTAGCGAGCCTATAAATAAGCCATAAGCTTCTTAAACAGTCATTCATCTTAACTGTTTTCCTTCGTGGGCATATATCTGAAGAACTTTCTTAATTGTTCTCATTCCTTCAAGGGCATGTGCTCTGAAGAACAAAAAGAACTAAAGTTTATATGATTTCTTTCAATCTTCTTCGAAAATTACACTGTTAAGTAATTTCAAGATTAAAAAGTACTATTTTAAGTGTTTTCACGGTCGGCCTGACAAATGAAGTCCAACTTCTAGAGAACTTTTCTTCAGTAGAAATGGCTTTTGCCGTGATAAGGCCCGGTCTCTTTGAAGCTCTGCCATCACCAGTCATGAAAAGACTTCGTCTCTTGATCCCTTCTTGAAATCTCTTTTCTTTGAGATTCATGCGTCCATATTCTACAATTCATGCGTCCATATTCTACAAAACACGCTTTTCGCGTTACCTGATGAAACGCAAGCTTGTTGAATTCAAAGTCTAAGTCTAAAGTTCTTCAGACGCGAGTGTGGTGAACTCCGCGTTTTTGAGACATAAACGCGAGTTTTGTATATAAAACTCGGTTTGGGTTTCTTGATTTAGAAAATTTTAAGTCTGCTCTTTTGAGATCTCTGGACGCGAATGTGACAAGCTCCGCGTCTTGAGCTCTAAATGCGGGCCTGCCTCTGGAACAATTTCAGAAAGTTTAAAACCCGAGTCCGCGTCTTTGATATATGCTCGCGTCTCAATTATCAAACACAAGTCTAATATCAGACTGTATTTGGATCTATATTTTCTATCTATGCGTCTGTGAGATTCGCGTCTGGCGTCTATGACTTTAGCCCCGCGTATGTGCTTCTGGCTTCCTTTTCTATCTTTGCAGAAATTTAACCCTTGGTTTTTTTTTTTTTTTTTTTTTTGCAGGTCCTGACCATATCGATGGTGCTGGTTTCAGTGTCTTTACCGGTTCATAGGAGAATATTTGGATCGGCCAGCTTTATTCGATTAGCGAGCACTCGGGAAGTCAGAGCTTCTGTCTAAGGGCAAGGAAGATCCGAGGGTTGTCGATACAATCAAGAACTTTTTGGACATGATGCACCAGCAATATCTCGGATCCTTCCTAGCACAGTGAGCATGGCGCATTTGAAGGTCACGGGAAAGAGGACGCCACCAGTAAAGTCTCGGATCATCCTTCACCAATCTTACTCAAAGAAGTGACAGCAACGAAAACCCATGATCATTAGATGATTTTCTGGTGGTGGAGCTCCCATAAGCGAAATATTACGGCCTTGTGAAGACCTTCTTATCAGTTGGTCGGATGGAATCCGAATGCTCCTACATTTCGACGTCGAGAAATATCATTATTCTTAAAAGGAGAGGAAGTTGATCCGCTATTCTCGGCCAAAGTCAAGAGGACGAGTTTGTGTATCTTCAATGTTTGAGGAGTGAGTGCACCTTTTACTGAGCAAGAGGGACTTCTTTGTACTCTTTATTGTAACACTCAATCTTATTATATAAGAGAGCGCTTTGTATCACTTTCATACTTTGAATATCAATAAAAGTGACACTTTTTCTGTCTTCTTACATGTCTTGACTTCCTTTTTGTATTGAAAATCAGACAAGTAAAAGTGATTTCTTTGATTTGCTAGAAATGTAACATTTTAAGTTAGCAAGTCAAAATTAGAAAAATTTCATTTAAAAAATTTAAGATCACTGTCAGAAGTGTGATGTTAACTTGACAGGAGTGGAATAGGGGACTTGCAATTCATGGATAAGAATTGCAAGTAAAATTTTTAACCCGCGAAGGATTGTAACTGAGTCTTCATCAGAGGTAGTATTAACGTTAATTTAAGATTCAGCTGGGGATTGATAGAAAAAACCGTTAAAGGTATGATATTAAACCTACCGTTATTCTAGGTGGACTTGTCATTCTATTGACGAGAATAACAATTAAGATTAAACCCATCGGGGATCTAAGAAAAAATTTTACTGTTAGAAGTGTGATATTAACTTATGTGGCCCAAAGGCCTATCACCCTAGTTTTGATGATGATCAACTATGAAGTTATGATTACTAATGATCTTGTGTTTAATTAGTGACAGATTCATTATCAAGATCTTAGTAGGTGTGGAGCTTCAACAAAGGATTTAAAAGACAAGTTGGAAGCTAGCAACGGTTGATTCACGAGCCTATGCATCAAGAACACATATAGAGATGAGCTCGGTGGATTGCATTTGGACCAAGCAAGAAGATGAGAAGCCTTCAAGTGAAGACTTCAAGAAGATGAAGACTTGTGTCTAGGTATAAGATTTAGTTTTTGTTTAGTTAAAAATGTAAAGGATAGATAGTTGGTGGATTGCTCAATTATATCACACACACACTCTTGATAAAACTCTTGATAGAATTGCTTTCATAAAAGATTTTATGTTTAGAAAAGAATTTTATTTAGTAAAAGATTTTCTTTGTGATAAAAATATGTATCTTGGTTTTTGGTATTTCTATCATGTATATCTTTAAACCATAACCATGTTAGAGCTTAATGTCAAAAACATAGATATATCATTATGATTGTGTAGTGGATCATATCCATACACACTATGCTTTAGAATGAACTCAAATATCTTGTTTTTGTATTTGATAATGATTTGGAAAAACTAGTTTGAAAAAACATGTTCTGGAAAAAACATTTTTTTATTTTTGAGCCAATATTTTCAAGTTACAAAATAGTTCAAATCTATTATAACATGCCTTGATTGTGCAAGCATGTTTGTATATCATTGTATAACATTGAAACTATTTTTGTAGATTTATTTGAGGATTTATGGGATTTATATTAAGTTTAATAGACTACCTTAAAAATCCCAGTTTTTCAGACCAGGAATTGGCTGACAGACCAAAACGGTCGACCGGGCGGTCGACCGCAGCTTGGTCGGGTCGACCGTCCGGTCGACTGACGTGCACAGCCTTGTGCACGTTGTCAGCACAGTGGTCCGGTCGACGGACGGTCGACCGCTTGCAGAGAGTTCTGCTCTCTGGATTTCTGGGTCGAACGGGCGGTCGACCGTTGGCTCCAACGGTCGGATTTTCGACCGTGGCGGTCGTCGACCGGCCGGTCGATTGGTAGCTTGACAGACCCCAACGGTCATATTTTTCTGACCTCTATAAAAGGGGGTTTTGTCATTGTTTGAAGCTAAGATTTTGAGGACTTCTTGAGCCAGTTTTTCTAAGTCATTTCAGAAGTTTTCTCCACAAAATAGAGAGCAAATTACTTCCCATCTAAAAGGGAGTTTTTATAAGAGAGTGTAAAAAGTGATTCTTTGAGTTTTTCACCATAGTTCTTTCCTTGCTTTCTCACACCACACTTGAGCTATCCATGCTATATTATCCTATAGGTGTGTTGTAGTGAGAGTTTTTGTAAGGTGATCAAAGTGTTGTGATCACCAAAGATTTTTCTTTGTTCTTTGAGGAGACGGGCAAGTGTGCTTGTTGGTGGTTAGAGTTCGGTTGTGAACTCTTGGTGGTTTGAGGTGCGGCCTCGGCGAGCTTGAGGAGCTTGGTGTGTACGGGACTTGGGAGTCCGAGGGCTTGTAGGTGTTGCGGCACCAAGGAGAGATCCGTTGGGATCGTGCATAGTGGAAATCCTTCGTGTGTCGAAGGCGGGGATGTAGAGCAAGTGTGCTCGAACCTCGAAACAAATCTTTGTGTTTGCGATTGCTTACTCTATCCCTTTCTCTCTTTGTCTCTTATATCTTGCATTACTTTATAGTCTTTATCTCTTATATGCATGATATACCCTTGTGCTCATAATGCTATACTTGCTTGGGATTGTTGTTAACACTAGTATTCAACCAAAGAGAGCCAACGCGGCACCTCAACCCATTTAAGGGGAATCTAGAGGAGCTTGTCCAGAGCCTCGCAAGGGGAATTCGGCAACACTCTTGTGTATACATAAGTGTTTAAAATAAAAGAAGTTTTATTTGGTCATCTTAGATTTAATTCCGCATTATTTGCATCATTCGGCATTAAGTGACCATTAGATTAGCCAACACCTATCACCCCCCCTCTAGGTGTTATTTCAATTGGTATCAGAGCTTGGTACTCTTGATTTGGGTCTAACAACCTAGAGTAAAAGATCCTCATTTTAGGCTAATCACAAGATTTGTACACACACACATGGACTTCATGTCACCACCACCTTTGACATCCTTAACATCCAAATTGGAAGGTTAAGATGTCTATGTTCCTCAAGGCCTAGGCGTTCATGTCTATCTTGCTACATTTAATGATCTTATATTAACAATAGCAAGTATATTGAGGGTAATGCAAAAGCCCTAAATGCTTTGAAGAGTACCTAAATGATGATTACTTATTTAGGGTGCTAACATTGATTCGGTTGTAGCTTGGAACATCATCACCTCCCTTGGCGAAAACGATCTATATATGCCGGGAGTGATCGGACGTTGGAAGCGACACCTCCAACGCATGCTTATGGTCCAAGGGGATAACCCCCTTGAGGTAAACTTCCGAATCCGAGGAAGATGATATTATGTCATATGATGAGCTCAATCATTTTGCCAATTATTGCTTGAGAAATATGACATGAAAAAGAAAGAAATTAAAAATTTGAAAAAGGACATTGCTTGCATGCATAAAGAACATGACCATTTAGAGATAACATTGCATGCTTAGAAAAAGATAACAAAGTTTGAAAAAAGAAATTTGATTGCATGCATGTAGAAAATGATTCTTTTAGAAATAAACTTGCATGTTTAGAAAAGGAAAATAAAGATTTGAAAAATGAAATGTTTCCTTGCTTTCAAATTGAATGATCTTTGTGAAGGGAACAATATTTTGAAAAATGATAGTGCTATGGTGGAACAACAAAAAGAAAGTATTTTACAAGAAAATAAATCTTTAAAAGAAAATTGTTGAAAAAGAAAAGGATAATGTTTTTCAAAAGAAAAAGAAAAATGATTCTTTATCTCTCCATGCTTTACATGCACAACTAATGAGATTAAGAATTTGAAAAATAAAAATGGATGGTTTGAGTTCAACTTTGAACTCTTGTGCTTTTAAGCATTTAGGTTGGAGTCAATGTTTCAAAGAAACAAACACACACATTCATGACATCATAAACCATGCATTTGCTTATGTTGCACAACATGATCACACTCCTACACATAAGCATACTAAGGTGTACACATGTACATATTGTGGCCGCAAAGGCCATTAGCAAATATTGTTTTGATAAGAAACCTCATTTATATTTTGCTAAGTATAAAAGATTTTGGGATCTTTACAATAAAGCTAACCCCAAAGGACCCAAGAAAGTATGGGTACCAAAACCCCCACCCTTTGATTTTGATGTAGGTGAGGGCTCTCACAAAACGTGAAGAGGATTGGTGCCTTGATAGCGGATGCAATGGACATGATGGACAAACTTTTGGATGCATTGCTCAAGGAGATTTTGGTGGGAAAGACCACCATATTTGGAGCTTTGGAGTTGGTAACAATTTCTAAACTCTCTTTTTTATGTTCATGCTTTGTTCATCCATAATATTCATAGCATGTTCAGGTTTTAAGATTTAATGTACCATGTGGTATTTACATGCTTAGATGTAGAATGTATCAAACTTGCTTTTATACATATATAGATAGTGAACTACAATTGACTCATATATATTTTGAACTTCATGCTCACTTGTATCCACTATATGCATATGTATAGACTAGTTTTGATGATTCTCCGTTATACATGTTTTTACCTAATTTATGTTCCACTTCATGTATATGCATGTTTAATTCAAATCTAATAAATATACATGTATACCCGTGAGTCTCTTGCTTCCATGCAAACATCTTTAAATAGACTCTTTTATATTGGGATATGTATGCGTATTGTTAGATTTGTAATTCATACATATACCATGAAGATTGTAATTCTTATGAAAAATGATTTTGAGTGATTGTTTTGAGAAAAATGATTTTTATGGTTGTTCAATAAAAGTTTTAGTCATATTTGATTTGAGCTTCATTGACGATTTCATGAAGATACCATTTACATAACCTTTGATCACTCACCTTTAAGAAAATAGATAATATTGAGCTTTATGGAATATGAGTGCTTGAAACTTTTATGTATTTAGTATTATATAAAAAACATTTGACTTTGTATTTTTGAAGGATCTTTAACTAGTTTGTCAAAAATCCATTTAAACTAGTTATCTATTCTTCAAATTGATTCACATGATCTATTTTAATCATATGGATAAATTCTTTGTATTCTCAAAAAAAAAAAAAATTATTTGATGCTTCATGATTTGAATATTAGTTTAAATGTTAGTATTTGTCAACACTTGGATTTATACCTGTACACATTATGGATCACAAATAAATCTATATATGATTGGGTTTGAATGCTTATTTGTGCCCATTAGGTGTGCTAGTATAGCCTAAGTTTTGATGATTATTACATTTTAAACTTGTATTCCCATTTTGGATTTATGCTATGATCATGTGCTTTCATTTCATGTATATGTTTGTCTTGCCAAAACATTAAGATATACATGGATACCTCTTGAGTCATTTGCCTTTCATGCAAATCTATTTATATGGACTCAATGTGTTTAAGAGATATGTATGTATACTTATTGTGTTGTCAAAACATACATATATCTTGAAATATACATTTTTTTAATAAAAAAATTTTGTGATGATTTTATGTTTTCTTATTTAAAGGAATATTGAGCTTTATTGACATTTTCATGATACATATTCCACATAACACTAGTGCACTCACCTTTTTTGAAAAATTTTATGGACTTCATGGATAATAGAGTGTTTTAGTGCCATGTGATTTACTTGTGTTTCATGAAAAACATTTATTATTTATCCTTGTTTGAAGGATTTCGTGCTAGTTGTTTTAAACATTTTCATTTAAACTAGTTCGAATTCTTCATGTGGTAGATTTTATGATATATACACTTAAGCTTAATTTTTCAATTGGTATCATTGGATATTTTCAATGGTATCATATAATTCTTGTTGTATATAATCATATTTGATTGTATGTATGAATGCTTTCAAATTTAAACTATATCAATATTCATTGGTATTATCTTTTCATACATATATGTGATTTTTTGTGCTTATTTACAATTGGTATCTTTTAAAGCACAAAGATTGTTGATGCTAAGCTTAATTAGAATTTCAAATTGGTATCCCATAATAAGCTTATGCATAGTATTTTAAAAATGGTATCAAAATTCAAAATCTGATTGTTCTTCATTTGGTACCTTGAAAGGAAAAATTGTGTATCTTTGAAAATCTCAAAATGTGTTTTATTAAGAAAGTTCAAAATTTTGTCTTGATAAAGAAATATTCAAAAAATTTTTGATTTGTATTTCCTATATGCAAAGGGAGCTTAACATCTCTCTTACATATGGATTCATGTTGAGTATATTATAAATTGAGGAGCTTGACAACTCTTCTTTATATGATATACGTGTGTAGGGGAGCTTCACATCTCCTCTTATGCATTACATAATATGTGTTATGTGAGTTAGGGCTTGTCATCCTTCTTCATGTAATGCATATGTGTAGGGAAGTTAACTTAGCGGTCTTCCTCTTCATGAATGTATATCGCATATAATTTTTTTGATTGATTTGTATCACCCCTCTTTGATGACTTTGTTTTTGACAAAAGGGGAAAGATTTGTTTGATGTATTTACTTTGAACCTTTGTTGATGATTGACAAAAAGGGAGAAGTATTTATAGATTTTATATGCATGTCTTCCTTGCTTAAGGGGGAGTAAGATTTGTGTTGATGCATATTTGTTTTGAGATTTATAATGTATGGAGATAAGATTATGATGTTTATATTTACATACATGCCATACATTACATACATATCATGTGCTTTTATTGCCATATCTATATTGAATGTGATGCATGAGTTAAGGGGGAGCTTCTTTGAAGTTTTACTTTAATCCATGCATATATAACTCCATGAGTTTTGTCATCATCAAAAAGGGGGAGATTGTTGGCCCAAAGGCCTATCACCCTAGTTTTGATGATGATCAACTCATGAAGTTATGATTACTAATGATCTTGTGTTTAATTAGTGACAGATTCATTATCAAGATCTAGTAGGTGTGGAGCTTCAATAAAGGATTTAAAGACAAGTTGGAAGCTAGCACCGGTTGATTCACGAGCCTATGCATCAAGAACACATCTAGAGATGAGCTCAGTGGATTGCATTTGGACCAAGTCAAGAAGATGAGAAGCCTTCAAGTGAAGACTTCAAGAAGATGAAGACTTGTGTTAGGTATAAGATTTAGTTTTTTGTTTAGTTTAAAAATGTAAAGGATAGATAGTTGGTGGATTGCTCAAGTATATCACACACACACTCTTGATAAAACTCTTGATAGAATTGCTTTCATAAAAGATTTTTATGTTTAGAAAAGAATTTTTATTTAGTAAAAGATTTTCTTTGTGATAAAATATATATACCTTGGTTTTTGGTATTTCTATCATGGTATATCTTTTAAACCATAACCATGTTAGAGCTTAATGTCAAAAACATAGATATATCATTATGATTGTGTAGTGGATCATATCCATACACACTATACTTAGAATGAACTCAAATATCTTGTTTTGTATTTGATAATGATTTGGAAAAACTAGTTTTGGAAAAAAACTGTTCTGGAAAAACAGTTTTTTTTTTGAGCCATATATCCAAGTTACAAAAATAGTTCAAATCTATTATAACATGCCTTGATTTTGTGCAAGCATGTTTGTATATCATTGTATAACATTGAACATATTTTTGTAGATTTATTTGAGGATTTATGGGATTTATATTAAGTTAATAGACTACCTTAAAAATCCAGTAGTTTTTCAGACCAGGAATTGGCTGGACAGACCAAAACGGTCGACGGGCGGTCGACCGCAGCTTGGTCGGGTCGACCGTCCGGTCGACTGACGTGTACAGCCTTGTGCACGTTGTCAGCACAGTGGTCCGGTCGACCGGACGGTCGACCGCTGCAGAGAGTTCTGCTCTCTGGATTTCTGGGTCGACCGGGCGGTCGACCGGAGGCTCCAACGGTTGGATTTTCGACCGTTGGCGGTCGACCGGCGGTCGACCGGTAGCTCTGACAGACCCCAACGGTCATATTTTCTGACCTCTATAAAAGGGGGTTTTGTCATTGTTTGAAGCTAAGATTTTGAGGACTTCTTGAGCCAGTTTTTCTAAGTCATTTCAGAAGTTTTCTCCACAAAATAGAGAGCAAATACTTCTCATCTAAAAGGGAGTTTTTATAAGAGAGTGTAAAAAGTGATTCTTTGAGTTTTCACCATAGTTCTTTTCTTGCTTTCTCACACCACACTTGAGCTATCCATTGCTATATTATCCTATAGGTGTGTTGTAGTGAGAGTTTTTTAAGGTGATCAAAGTGTTGTGATCACCAAAGATTTTTCTTTGTTCTTTGAGGGGACGGGCAAGTGTGCTCGTTGGTGGTTAGAGTTCGGTTGTGAACTCTTGGTGGTTTGAGGTGCGGCCTCGGCGAGCTGGAGGAGCTTGCGTGTGTACGGGACTTGGGAGTCCGAGGGTTGTGTTGCGGCACCAAGGAGAGATCCGTTGGGATCGTGGCATAGTGGAAATCCTTCGTGTGTCGAAGGCGGGGATGTAGAGCAAGTGTACTCGAACCTCGAAACAAATCCTTTGTGTTTGCGATTGCTTACTCTATCTCTCTTTCTCTTTGTCTCTTATATCTTGCATTACTTTATAGTCTTTATCTTATCTCTTATATACATTATATACCCTTGTGCTCATAATTGCTATACTTGCTTGGGATTTTTGTAACACTAGTATTCAACAAGAGAGCAAACGCGGCACCTCAACCCATTCAAGGGGAATCTAGAGGAGCTTGTCCAGAGCCTCGCAAGGGGAATTCGGCAACACTCTTGTGTTATACATAAGTGTTAAAATAAAGAAGTTTTATTTGGTCATCTTAGATTTAATTCCATATTATTTGCATCATTCGGCATTAAGTGACCATTAGATTAGCCAACACCTATTCACCCCCCATCTAGGTGTTATTTCAACTTAATGGGTTGGATTAAATCTTATCAGAGGTGTGATATTAACTTAACAAGAATGTGAGCTAGATGTGTGATGTTAACTTAGCTCCGCAGAGGAATTCCAGTTTTGTTTGGGAAAACTGAAAATACCACAGTCATAAGTGTAGTATTAAACTTGGCAGTGGAGGTAATGCTAGAAGTTAATTTAAACTTAACATTGGTCATCTCGACTCGATACAAAAGTTCGAGGAAAGTCATAGGTGTATTGTTGAACTTAACAATGAACTGGATGCTGGAGGTATGATGTTAAACTTTGCATTATTCATCTCAGCTTCGATATGGAAGCCTGAGGAAAGTCATTGTCATAGGTGTATGTTGAACTTAACAATGAACGGGATGTTAGAGGTGTGATGTTAAACTTAGCATCATTCATCTCAGCTTTGATATGGAAGCCTGAGGAAAGTGACTGTCAGAGGTTTAATGTTGAACTTGACAGTCACTTAATTACTGTCAGAGATTTAATGTTGAACTTGACAGTTACTTAATTACTGTTAGAGGTATAGTGTTAAACTTAACAGTAATTTGTCAGAGGTGTGATGTAACATGACAATAGTTGATTTGTGATATGAGCAATTTTGATAACTTGTCATTCTATTGACGAGAATTGACGAGTGAAATTTAGAATGTCAGAGGTAGTGTTAAACTTGACAGAGTTGACTTGCGATATGAGCAATTTTGAGGATTACCATTCTGTGGACGAGAATGAGAAGTGAAGTTTGGAATGTCAGAGGCATAGTGTTAACTTGACAAGAGTTGATTTGCGATATGAGCAATTTTGAGAACTTGTCATCTACGGACAAGAATTGACAAGAGAAGTTTGGAATGTCAGAGGTGTAGTGTTAACTGCAGAAGAGCTAATTTGCGATATGAGCAATTTTGAGGACTTGTCATTCTGCGGACAAGAATGACAAGTGAAGTTTGAAATGTCATAGGTGTAATATTTAACGTGACAATCATTGATTTTTTGGGGACATGAGAGGTTTGCTGTCAGAGGTGTAATATTAACATAACATCGGAGAGATTTTGAGTGGGTTTTGTTGTCGGAGTTTTAATGTTAACTTGACTGACTCCACTGGAAATTGAGAGAAAATGGCTTATCAGAGATTTACTGTTAACATGACAAATCTCTCCTCATTTCTTTAGGGAAATGGATACAGGTATTTTTGTGGTCTTACCATTCCGTGGGCGAAAATTGGTAAGAGATTTTGGAGGAGAGAGGACGGGATCAAATCCCTTACGATTTTCAGTAAATTCTCAGCTATCAACGGATTGGTATACCTTTACCAACTACCGTTGAGTTGGGCTAGCTATGTTATTCCCCTCAACATAATGAGTTGTCGAGGACTTATGTTGGAGTTAAAAGCCAACTTTTCTCTGTCCTAGCCGTCAGAGGCGTCGGATGTTCATAGATAAACTAGAGAAGAGTAACAAGGTTAAAACTGAAGTTTCGCACTTTGTTTCTTCTTCAATGTTTACATCATGCATCATGATGTAACCAGCGTTCGATCGACCCGACACTGATCGACTGGAATGTGATCCTTGAAGAAAGAAAGAAGTTTTTTTTTTGGCGCTCTTTCGAACATCTTAGATCTGAAAGTTTGATCAGAAGTGTAATGTTAACTTGATCATAAGAACTTTTGTCTGTCGAGTTCATAGGTGAACTAAAGAAGAGTAAAAAGGCTAAACTGAAGTTCCGCACTTTGTTTCTTCGTCGATGTTTACATCATACATCTTAATGAAACTAACGTTCGATCAACTCGACACTGATCGACTGGAATGTAATCCGTTGAAGAAAGAAAGAAGCTTTTCTTTGGCGCTCTTCCAAACATCTTAGATCTGAAAGTTTTGATCAGAGGTGTAATGTTAACCTGATCATAAGAAGAATCATGTCAATGATAGTACTTCTTCAAGAATCTGCCATTGATCGGCATCATGAGTGTATCACTGTCTGGGGTTATAAGACGGTATGCTCCATTTGAGTACCGACCGACTCTACCACAAATGGCCTTCCTATTTGGGTTGAAATTTTCCTTTGGTCTTATACATCATCACCATGGGTCTTCTGACAGCTAAGACAAGGTCACCTTTCTTGAAAGTCCGCTCCTTGACTTTCTTATTGAAGGCTCTGGTAATTCGAGCTTGATAGAGCTCAATTTGCTGTTTGAGCTAGTAGGCGTTTATCTTCTAAAGTCTCCAGCTTCTAAAGTCGCAGTCGATGCTTCTCCTCATTTGTCATCTCCGTTGTCAAGGCGACGCGTAGAGATGGGATCTAGATCTCTAGTGAAAGTACGACTTCACACCTGTATACCAAAGAGAACAATGTAGCCTTCGTTGGGATTATCACTATCGTGCGATAAGCTCATAAGCATTCACCTAACTTATCATCCCATTCGCGTTGGCTCTTCGAGATTAATTTCTTAAGAAGTTTCCCAATGGTCTTATTGAAAGCTTCTGCAAGGCCGTTAACAGCTGAATAGTATGCCATCGAAGACACATTCTGGATGCTGAACTTGTCGCAGAATCTCTGAAAGGCTTGGCTGACGAACGGAGGCCCATTGTCATGGGCAATCTGTCATAGCACGCCAAAGCGGTAGACCGTGTGATGTTTAATGAACTTGATCACGTAAGATGTATTTACCTCCCTCAAGGGGATACTTCAGTCCATTTAGAGAAGTAATCGTTATGGCTAGGATAAACCGATATCCTTTAAATGAAAGTGGGCTTATAGGACCAACCACATCCATTCCCCACATTTCGAATGGCAGGAAGAAGTTATAGGGCGAAGATGACCTGATGCCTGATGAATGAAGTCACCATAGATCTGATAAGTATGGTATCGCTAGGCGTAAGCGATAGCGTCAGGGATCATCTTTGGCCAATAATATCCGAGTCTTTGGAGTCAATCTCCAAGTTTTAGACTAGGTTGGTAAGCTCCACACATACCGTCCTGAGCCTCTTTGAGTATTTCCTGTGTCTCTTTGTATGACAGGCAGCGGAGGAGGATTCCATCATGTGATCGGCGATACAGTGCTCTTGTGATCGCGTTGTAATAGAATTTAGAGGTTTTTCTTCTAATGGCAGCCGCCTCTTTAGGGTCATCAAGCATAATGTTGTACAATGCATAGTCGATGTACGAGAATCGTCAATGCCTGAGCTCTGAACTTATTAAAGTCTCTAGAGTTTCTTTGATTTGAAGATCTCTTATTGGCTTTTGGTTGTCTTCAAAAGCAAATCTTGGACAATACATGTCGTGAGTGTAGACGAGTATTTTCTCTGTTGCTCCGGCCGGAAGAGCTAAGGAAGCAGCGAGGGATGTCAGTGCATCTGCATGTGCATTTAACTGGCGGGTACATGGTCAATGTAGAAGTTTCTGAACCTCTGCCATATAGATAGTTGTGTTATAATAGGGTACCAAGTCTTCATGTCTGACTTCGTACTCCCCATGAACTTGGTTAACGATGAGTTTTAAGTCACCGTATGCTTCGAGATTTTAACGCCAATCTCATCGGCGATACACATCCCGATCAAGAGAGCATTCTAGTCCGCTACATTGTTAGAACACGACTCAGTTAATGAGAATGCGCGAGAGATTACATAGTTCTGTGGGGAGACAAGTACTACCCCCACTCCTGCTACGATATTTTCTCGCGGACCCGTTCTCGATGCGCGTCGAAGAAGGGTTGCCACACCTATCTTTCGAAAGATGTCTGGGTCAAACAAACTTCAGCGACCTCATCTGGGAGATCTTCATAAAGTTTGGTTGCCCTTGGGTCTGGATGCTCAGCCAAGAAATCTGCCACCGCCTGTCCCTTCACAGCTTTTTGTGGTAGGAATTGCATCTCATATTTGGGAGAGCAATATGACCCATTTTGCCAATCGACTATTTAATGATGATGGCTTTGTCATAAGCAATCTTAAAGGATTGACTTTTGATATGACGTGTATAAGTTGACCCCACCAAATAATGTCGCATCTTCTGGATGGCGAAGACCAATGCCAAGTATTCTTTTTCGATTGGACTGTACCGATGTTCGGCTCCAATCATAATTCTACTCAGGTAGTAGATTGCATGCTCGTGTCCCTGATCATTATTCTGGGCTAGTAAAACTCCTAAAGAATGATTCATCGCTCGTACGTAGATCAGGAAATGTTTTCCTAACACCGGAGTTGTAAGGACAGGTGGATGCGTAAGGTACCGCTTGATTTCCTCAAATGCTTGTTGGCATGCGTCATCCCAATGAATAAAACACCCTTCTTCATCAATTTGGTGAAGGGATGACATCGCCCTGAGAGATTTGAGATAAACCTCCGTATATATGTCAGCCGCCCTTGCAATCCTTTAAGCTCTCTAAGACTTTTTAGAGGTTGCATCTCCTAGACAGCGCGGACTTTGCAACGGTTCCAGTCTTTATATTTTCAGTTATCACAATCATCATGGTTATCCTTAATCCAAGCGTGGGATCCATCAAGATACAACACTTCAATTTTGGTTAACGTCAGCCTACTTAAGACTTCACAATATTTCCGCTCAAAATGCATATGTGATCTCAGCATGATTTATCGTATTTCCAAATATTGATCTGACAGTCCGGTAAGAAACATAGCCTACACATTACTATTCCATAAAACTCCACAATATTACACAAGATTCGAGTCAAGCGCCTAATAATACAAGCATTTCAATATTTATAAAAGTTCATGACAACATCAACATAGAAGTTTTACATAGTTTTTCTAAAACAATATATACATATCAAAAGAACATGCCACAAGGGTGAAATATCTCTGTAGGGGGCCAGAAAATTTGGTGGTCGGAGAAAGTGGTTTTAGCTGTAAAAGATTTCCTTGATTCAAGCGAAACGATTACAACCGAAAGAACTACTCTTCCCTCTTTTCCAGTTACAAGGGAGGGAGGATGTCTGAATCTTCCCTTTGTTTAAAGCTGGGTTCTTCGTGTGGCGATGGAGAGTGAATCTTGTTCTCCGTTGACCAGATGACCGTCCTGGACCGTCGGGGGTCTTCTCTTCGGTCGGTAGAAAGAGTAACTCAGCTCCGTCTACCAAAACTCTCAAAGAGGAGGTAGGCGAAGAGCGGCTAGTACTCGGTAAGCTCGCTGAAGAGTCGTGCTTCTCTCTTGATGATCCTCCTGCCTGGATTCGATCGATTTTTGATGATGCCTTATCTCAAAGCTCTCTCTCTTCAAAACTCCGATCTCTGCCCAAGCTTCGATCTTCTCAAAGTTCTCTCCCTTCTCCAAAAACTCCGATCCTCTCTTCATAGCAAACAAGGCTATTTATAGGGATCTCAGGGGGTGAAGGTGCCTCCTGAAAACGCTCCCGAATGAGGGGCCACTTCCCGCTACATGCGCGATGACTGGCCCGCATTCAGGGCAGTTGCAACTGAGACGCGGGCGTTGGGCCAAACGCGCCTTGGAGTTTGAGACGCGGGCGTCGAGCCAAACGCGCCTTGAGACGCGGGCTTCGGGCCTTCACGTCTGGATGCTGAGGCGCGGGCGTCGGGCCGATGCGCCTTGATGCGGGCTTCGGGCCGACGCGTCTTGATGCTGAACGTTGAGACGCGGGTGTAGAGCCAACGCATCTTAATGCTGAGACGCGAGCATCGGGCCGACGCGTCTTGATGCTGAGACGCAGGCTTCGGGCCGACGCGTCTGAACGTTGAGACGCGGGTGTAGAGCCAACGCGTCTTAATGCTGAGACGCGAGCATCGATTTCTCGCGTCTAGAGCTTGAGACTCTGCTTCCTTAATGGCTGGTCTGTTAGTCATTTTTAGACAGCCTACAGAACCCCCTCCAAAGTTTCTGATATTCCACAGTTGAATGGGACGGATTTCGGAATACTTTGGATCTTAGCCGTGTTCGCGTTTATGACTGGACTGTTGATGCTTCGGGTTTGATCTTATCTGGAATTGGTCTTCGTGAGTGTACTGTTGAACTCTTTGAAGCCGTCAGAGTTGATCGTGTTGAGTGTCTAGATACACAGTCTAGACCTCCCCGATTGCTTTTTAGTCTGTCACGGGTGCGCTTTTGGCCGGGAGTGGTTGGTTGTCTGTTTGCGTCAGTGTACTGTTGAACTGACTTTGCAGAAGCAGGAGACTGGACGCAGGTTCCTTTTTGAAAAAGCAGAGACTGCTTTAAAGACGCGACTTCTTAGCGAGACGCGATGTTTGGCCTGTTTGAGGGGACGCGGACTTTGGAGAGACGCATCTCTTGAAATGCAGACGCGATTTTCTGGGTGCATTTATGATGATGCTGACGGGGCATGTCCACCGAAGAGCCGCGTACTTTGGGACGTGCACCTGTGCCATGTCATGATTACGCCGCCAGCTGGCCTGGGGAAACGGCGAGATTTCGCCTTTTGGCTCGCGGATCCCCCGGTTCATTAAATGGACTGCTCCATGTGTCAACTTCTGACTTGTGGCGGGGTCGCGACGCATGATCTTCTCTGTTCAAACAATGATTTGGCTCCACGCGTCAGGCAGCGATTCGCTGCAGCGTTTATTGGGCCAAACGCTGCGTATCTTCGCGAATCTCTGTGCCTATAAAAGGCAACAGTTAGAGAGATGTATCTTCTTCTCCGAACGAACGCATTCTCTGAAAAAAAGAACTTCCTTCTCTCTCCAACTATTCATCTCCTCGCTCGGATTTCTTGATCTTCAATGGCTCCCAAGACAAAACCGACTGCATCGACCTCAAGGGCGACCGTCGCCGAGGCTGAGAGAGATGCTTCCTCTGCGCAGGAGGGTGTTTTCCGAGGTAAAAATGTACCTTCGGTGTGGGTTCCGCCATTAAAACATGTTCACAGAACCCTAAGGTCCTTTTACACAAGATCGTGTTTGATTCTCGGACGCTGTCCTTGAGATGATAACCGGGGCGCGGGCCTGATGATCCGACGCTGGTGAACTCTGCACTCTGGGTCCTTCACTTAGAATATTTCTAATTGTGAAGGTCTCTGGACGCGATTTGTAGAACGCGGATTTGATCCATGCGTTCTGTGCCGCGTTTTGTGCCATCAGGCGCTGGCGTCCGAGTCCAAGCACTTTGAAATTTCACAAGTCTTGGTTTGCAGAACGCGGATTTGATCCTTGCGTTCTGTGTCTTCAACCGCCGATTTTGTAGAATCTGGCGTTTGAGTCCAAGTACTTCGAATTTTCATAAGTCTTGGTTTGTAGAACGCAGCTTTGCAGGTCTGGACGCGGATTCGAAAAATTCCTGCGTCCAGTATCTCTTCTGCGTTTTGGTGCAAGTTCGCAGGTCTGGACGCGGATGATAACTCCTGCGTCCAATGTCTCGGCTGCGTTTTAAATTATGAACACTTAGCGTCTTCCCTTATTTTTGGCAAAGTATCTGACCAAGTGTCTTTTTCTTTTGCAGTGCCGCATGTTTCAGGTTCACTTACCAAGATGCACCATTTTGGCCGCGTGGGTGGTGCCGACCGGGGCTTGACCTTTGTGCAAAGAATGAGTGTCCCCGTGACTGCTGACCAGTTGCTGGATCGCAGGCTCTCTAATGTTAACAGGAGAACCTTCCGGGCACTTATGACCGATGCCGCGCTCAAAACGGATGACGGTGTCAGGTTGGAGAAGCCTGCCTTCTTCTTTGGGGATCATATCTATGATGATGGCCGTCGTGTGTCTGAGGGGACCTATAAATGGCTCCGTGAGATAAAGGGCGGAAGATTCTTTCTTCCAGACATGGAGAGGATGTTCCCGATGTCCTACTTTCAACACATGTCTGTTCCCCGAAAGATGGAATGGGACATTTCCCAGTATATCCCTGAGATCGCCCTTGGTGACTTTGGCCTCCAAAAGGTAGACCGCCATGATAGTCATGACGGGTCAGTTGTCGGACTGTTCCCTGCGTCGTCCAAGCCTGAAATCTCAATTGGAGAGATCCCGGAGCTTGCTACCACCTTCCTCAATTCCTTCATAGAAGCAGGGGGTGACTATCCTGTCGACTTCCGTGCGTATGGATGGGTCCATTCTCCAGAGAATTACTGGTGGGGTAGGATGGTGGGTTTTGTCCTTACCAATCTTGAGGGCCGCTGAAGCGTGTGGGGCTGTACCCAGCAGTCAGGGCCGTGCAGTGGGGCGTCCCGATGAGTTCCCATAACTTCTTTGGGATTCTGGAGCGCTACAATCCTCGGACGGGGACATTCTTTACTCCGGTTGGAGAGATGGGCCTTGCCCTACACGAATTGTATGAGGTCTCCGGGTTGTCGTCAGGGGATATTCCTTACGAGGAATTTGTCCCAACCACCAGGGAGCTGCGCCTTTTGGAAAAAGAATCTCCTCAAGTGTATGAGACCTACTGGGAGGTAATGTGCCATTTCTACATCTGCGGTCAGACAACTGCCTGGAGGTCAGGAGGCGTCAAGCAACTATCCTGGGCTGATTATCTGTTTAATAATGTCAGCAATAAAGATCTCCCAGTAATCCGACTAGCTCCTAGTTCTGGTGGGGAAGTTGAAGACAGGATCGACGCAGCTTCTGACAAGTTCTACACCACGGAGTCGAACGAGGACGGCTTCGACCCTGACTTGGTCTTTGAGAGCTTTCACCATCAAGCCCGGACCCCTATTTCTGATCAGGCGCTGTTGGCGGGCTTCCTGATGTTGTGGCTGAAGAGGTGTGTGGTGCCCACGCTACCACATGAAGTTATTGTGGCAGATGTGGTGTACCCGGCGGTACTCTTGGCTCATGGCCACCCCATAGCCCTTCTTCCCGCCGTGGTGGCTGGTATTCAAAGCGGGCTGCGGGTGTTGACCAAGAGCTTCTGCGGACCCCCAAAGACTGCTAATTCTCGTGGGGAGCCGTATATACCGACTCAGAGGGGAACCCGACGGTGAGGCACCCCAACCCGCGAATTGAGCTGCCTTACACGTACCTCATGGCTTGGTACGTGATGCATTGCCCATCTCTAATGACGGCAGCGCGTGGGAGCGTGGATCATATCCCATTTGTGCAGCGGCTGGAACGTTCAGAGTGGCATGACACCTACCTGTATTACATTAGGAAGCGTCTTTCCTGTGCCGCCAATTACCAGCTCAACCGCTGCTTTCCAGAGGTTCAAGGTGCAGCCCCCGGGGAGCTGTTCACGGATGTCGCTGGGCGGGATGACTTCTCGCAATTGCCTGCTGGAGCCTTCTGGTGGTTGATCAATATACGACCAGGATATGTGCTGTTTCGCCAAGGAACTTCCTGCACTATCGAGCCGTATATGCCAAGTCGTTTTGCCCGACAATTTGGCTATGATCAGCTTTACGTCGGGAATCCCAATGCTCAACTTGCCTTTGACGGGAACCTGTTCGAAGGCGCTCGGGCTTGGTATTACAGTGTGGCTGGAGGGACGGGAGCAACGTTCCATCTACCCGACGAGGCGCCTAAGTGCCGTATGAGCTTCAGCTTCTGTATTTGGTACTCCCAAGCCGCCAGACGCCAGATCTTATTCCGGAGTCTTCATGTCTTGAGAGTATCAATGCCAGTCTCGAGGAGAGGTCTGAATCCAGTAAACGTACTAAACTCCTCGACCAGTACCTGAAAGCTCAGAGGGGGGTCGAGAAACGATCGAGGAGGGAGCCCCCAGTAGTGAGGGCGGCACCGCGACCGGCAAGGGCAAAGCCGCAAGCGACGAGGGCGGAGCCACCAGCAATGAGAGTGGAGCCGCGACCGGCAAGGAGGTCGAAGCAATTGGCGAGGAAGCGTCGTCGACGCTCTGCTTCTGTAGTTGAGCCTGCCCCAAAGAAGGCTCGGAGGGACTTAGCGGCTGAAGTCTCTCAATCCAGAGCTATCTCTGCTGGAGTTGAGGTTCCTCCTGAAGGTGTCCCTGTTAGAGTTGAGGAACCGCTGGAAGATGAAGATTTTCCAAGCTTGGTCCGTGCTCCTAGGTCACGCAGCGAGACGTGGAGGAAGGGGAGCTTGTTGAGCGACCCCTTATTGCTGGTGATGCTGAGTCACCGGAGATTGACATAATGGGCGAAGAGGATGTCGAGATTCCAGGAATCTCAACTCAGCCCGAATTTCCTCCTGCTCATGAAGGGAGAGACGAGGTACAGCAGCCGGGGTCTCCTAGCGTCTTTATTTCAATCCTCGGGCAGTTGACCCTAGTCCTACCACTGGGGTGATTGGGGGTAAGGCTCCTGTTGCGGAGCTTCCTCGCGTGGCGCTATCGTCTTCTTCGTCATCGGGAGAAAGTGACTTTGAAGATAAAGTCGACTATGGCGATGAACCCGCTCTTCCTGATCAGGGCGGATTCTTTGACGTCTCGGAGGAGGAACAACATGAGGGTGAGCCCTCGATGGCGCCATCGTCACTGACGACAATTGCTCCCACTGGCGGTATTCTTTTCTCCTTCTGTTTAATTCTCTTTTTTCATGTTGAAGAGGATGTTCTAACACTCTTCTTTTGTACTGCAGGGTCAGCTGGAGGTACCGGGGCTCAGCCCGAGGGAGTTGAGGCTTCGGTTGCCGAGGCAACCTCAGTGGGGGGCAGCTGTTGAAGTTGGGGAGCCTTCCCTTTGCCAGGAGGGGAAACAACCATTGAGGCTGAGGAGGCTCTCACTCCGCCGGTGGAGAAGGCTACTGCTGAAGCTGGGGAGACTCCCATTCTACAGGACTCGACGCCTCTGGACCTCGAACCTAGTAAGGCAGCTCTGACTGAGGGGGCTCAGGTGGGGAGTCTGACGATCAGCACCCTTCCAGAAGGCCACACAGCTCAATCCTCGGTGGAAGTTTCTGAAGAGGTTGTGCTTACAGCTCCTTCCTTGGTCGTGGAAGCTCCTGCAGAGGCAGCGCTCCAGGAAGCGCCAGTGGGTAGTCTTGCTCTTGCCACATCGACGGCCGGCACGGCTCTTGTGCGAGAAGACCCGCCCTATATCCCTTATCCCGTGACAGAAAAAGGGTCGGGAAGCTTCTTAGGTGGTGAAGACATGGGGGAGCTGGCACGTCAGATGGTGCAACAATTCTTCACCTCGATGGGATCATGTATTGATCTCATCTTCCGTGGACACAGCACCTTCCAGTTCGCCCAGAGGCTTCTTGAAAATATGGCCGTGAGCGTCGAATTGGCGGGAGGCCCTTCACTTGCCAGGGCATGCCTGCAGGTGGTAGAGCAACTTGGAGATAACCTGCGGGAGCTGGAATCTTTGGAAGATGCTGGTTCTTCCGGTGAGGCCCAGGCCATCCTGACTAGGCTCCTAGCTGCTCAGGAACGGGAGCGACAGGAGGCGGAGGCGCAGATCACTGCCGAGGTCCGTGACCTTGAATATTCCAAGGCTGAATTTCAAAAATTAGCCGGAGATTCGAGGGAATCTGAGCTCAGTGTGCAGAGCACGGAGCAGGTCATCCTCAGAACTCGGGACATTATCGCCAAGGCGGAAGCTGTTCTTGCGCTAAATGAGGAGAAACTTGTTTCCCTCAAAAAGGAGCTTGAGGAGCAACGGGCTGCTACGGCGCGTGCTGAAGAGAGTCTATCCCTGCAATCTTCCAGGGTGGAATCTCTGCGGATGCAGCTGGCTGCCAGAAGTTTCTTATCTGAGGCGGAGCTGCGGGACCGGGCTATCATGGAGGCTGAGAGGACGCGCCAGCATGAGATTCACCGCCTTAGGGAACAAATCCGTTCTTTGGCGAGCCAGGACATTTAGCCTTCTTTTCTTCTTTTTTTTTTTGTAAAGAAAAGGGACACTCTATTTATTAAGAGTGTTTGTATCCACTTCTATCATTTTTTGATATAATAGAAGTTTTCTTTAAAGCTTTTGTCCCAATTTCTTTGTCCTGTTGTGGATGAGTCCAACTCTTGATCACTAGTTGTGATTACTGAACTTAGGTAGGGCTAAGTTCTTTTAATGAGACGCGGTCTTGGCGAGACGCGGCATTAATCCCACAGGGTGAGACGCGGTCATCAGTCTACCGGAACTTAGATTTCACTAAGTCCTTTTACTGAGACGCAGCGTCAATCATAAAGTGAGACGCGGTCATCATTTCATAAGAACTTAGATTCTACTAAGTCCTTTTGATGAGACGCGGCGTCAATCACAAATCGGAACGCGGTCTTCTTGATAAGATGCGGCGTCAATCAAAAGATGAGACGCGGCATTGATCCGTAAAGTAAGACGCGGCTGTCAGTCCCTGAGACGCAGCGTCAATCACAAGGTGAGACGCAGCTCTGAATAACGCAAATCTGTCTTGCGCGGATCGGGCAGACGCAAGAGATGCAGCCTTGTCTGCTGAAGGGACGCGGCTTTCCCATCTGCGTCTAATGTGATCTGACTCAAGATTTTAGGAGATCTTTGCTCGTCAGGTCTTCACTGTCGATTGGGATTCCGAGTCATCCGTTGATTCCCAAGGCAGTTATCCACGCGTCAACTCCTTATTGGACTCAGGAGTTACTGCCCTTGGACGCAAAACCGATGCGGGCGGTTGAAAATCGGTGCTTGCGACGGTTTCCAAAGCGGCGTTCCACGCGTCAATCCTCCACTGGGCTTTGACAATCGTGCGTGATGGTTCCCAAAGCGTCGTTCCACGCGTCAATCCTCCACTGGGCTTTGACAATCGTGCGTGACGGTTCCAATTAACGCCCCATTAATGGCAGTTATTAGGGCCTGCCTATAAATAGGGTGCGCTCCCCTTCTATAATCCAAGCTTGGATTATTTCTCTTTGGTGGATTGCTCTGAGAAGTCCCACCTTCTTCAGAAAAGAGTTTCTTGATAGGGACTCCGTCTGCATGGACGAAGGTAATTCCGAGGATGAAGATGACCCAGAGCTCTCACGCTTCGGTTTGGTCTCTTCAAGAAGAACCCCCTCTCGGATCATCTTGGACGCCTGCGTTTGGGTGCAGAGAGGCCAACTCTGGCCAGAGGTCTCTGCTGGTATGTCCCCCGATGATGTGTATAGCCTGAACTTCGGCATGATGATCTGAATGAAGTCCCGGTGCATTCCTCCTCTGGAATTTGTGCCAGTGACTTCTCTGAATGCAGGCGCTTGACGCTGGCTTTGCCCATTGCGTTTTACTGCCTTGGCGCGTTTCAGACCTGAATCTTGCAACTCCTGTTCACCCAACAGAGAGATGGCAATTTTTGGCGTTCTGAAATTCTCTGCGTCTGGTGCATTAGGCGCGGGTACAAACTGAGGCCGCGTTTGAATCCTATGCGTGGCGCAGTTTGACTTGCGTCTGTTTGACTGTGCGGGTCATTCCCGCGTCTGAAGTCTTGAATGGCTGCCGCGTTCTGTTACTCAGTTTCCTTTATAAAAATGTACTGAGTTCCAGATTTTCTGACTCTCTTGCTTATTCTTTGCAGGTAGGCTTGCTTGTCCTTTTTCAGGTTTGCTGGGCCCCAGAAAGAATATACCGGCTGGCGAACTTGCTCCACGTTCGTTTGTGAGAGATTAAATTATGGTCCTCGTCGTTTGTGAGAGATTAAATTATATCTCTGACGAGGACCCAACCCTCGCCAAGGTCTCTTCAGATCTGGTGCAAGAGATGGATAGGCCGAGTATCGGCGAGGGTGGTCCGGCGGTTACGGTGGCGGAGAAGATCCTCTTCCTCTCCCAACTCCAGAAGTGACATCGAGGACATTCCGTTGGATGGCCTGCTGGGGAAAGGGATGGTGATGAATGCAGGACTCTCTGCTGCCGCTGGACCGAGTGGAGGGTGGCATCCTTTGTGATGACTCCGAAACTTCTGCTCTCACCCCAAGAGTGACTCCATGTTTGTTGGATGATCTGCTAGGGAAAGAGACGCGCCTGAACGAAGGGTTGCAGGACCTTCTGTTGCCACCGGACCTCAAGAACACCATTGCTCTCGGCTTGGTCAGCTAGGGCGCTTTCGAAGTTGGCGTCATGCATCAAAGTGCAACCGGTTCCAATTGTGCACCTGGGATCAGATGCAGTTTCAAGGAGTGAGTACGGCCTCAGAGAGGGAGAGGGACTTCTTTGTACTCCTTAATTGTAACACTCAATCTTATTGTATAAGAGAGCGTTTTGTATCACTTTCATGTGTTTGGATATGAATAAAAGTGACACTTTTCTTTTTGCCTCTTTCTGTTGTCTTGAACGTTTTGTTTTAGAAGCAAAAGAATGATTTTGGTGGACCCGCCACTTTATAAAAGAAAGTGACAGGTGGAGTGCGTACCCCCAGAGAAGGTGAACTTTTATCAAGGATTTGGGATTAACTTGATTTAAGATCAGCTGGGGATTTTGATGGAAGCATTGTTTATCGGTGTAATGTTAACCAACAATGCCTCCCAAATGAATTTGATACTCGGTTGGGGAGAATATCAAATGAAACTAGACTCGTGGGGAATCTAGTAGGATTTTTACCGTAGAGGTGTGATATTAACTTAACGGTTTAGAAGTAGTCTTGTCAGAAGTGTAATATTAACTTGACAAGGATGTGAGTTAGAGGTGTGATATTAACCTAACTCATCAGCATCTCAGTTTTATTTGGGAAAACTGAGGGTGTCACTGTCATAGGTGTGATGTTTAACTTAACAGTGATAGTAATGCTAGAGGTGTAATGTTGAACTTGGCATTAGTCGTCTCGGCTTAAAGAAGTCAAGGAAAGGTCATAGCCATAGGTGTATTGTTGAACTTAGCAATGACTCGGATGCTAGAAGTGTAGTGTTAACTTGGCATCGTTCATCTCGGCTTGGACAAGGAAGTCGAGGAAAGGTCATAGCCATAGGTGTATTGTTGAACTTAGCAATGACTCGGATGCTGGAAGTGTAGTGTTAACTTGGCATCGTCCATTTCAGCTTCGATATGGAAGTCTGAAGAAAGGTGACTATCAGAGGTGTGATATTAACTTGACAGGCACTCGATGTACTGCTTAGAGGTGTAATGTTAACTTAAACAGTAGTTTTGTCAGAGGTGTGATATTAACTTGACAAGAATTTGCTTGCGATAGGAGCAATTTGAGGACCTGTCATTCTATTGATGAGAATTGACAAGTGGAATTTGAGGTGCCAGAGGTATAGTGTTAACTTGGCAAATTTGAGAGTTTGTTACTCTATGCAGAGTTAACAAGCCAGGTTTGTACTCGACAAAGAGTATTCATTACCAGAGGTATAGTGTTAACATGGTAATGATTGCATTTTGTGGTCCTACCATTCTATGGATGAGAATTGGTAAGGGATTTTTGGAGGGAAGAGTGGAATCAAATCCACTTAGGATTTTTAGCAAACCCTCAGCTATCAACGGATTTGAGATGCCTTTACCAACTACCGTTTGAGTTGGGCTAGCCATGCTATTCCCCTCAGCATGATGAGTTGTCGAAGACTTATGTTGGACTTAAAAGCCAACATTTTCTTCTATCCTTAGCCGTCGGAGGCGTCGGATCAAATGGGAACGTGTCCCTTAGGATTTTTAGCAAATCCTCAGCTGTCAACGGGTTTGTCATGCCTTTACCAACTACCGTTTGAGTTGGGCTAGCCATGCTATTCCCCTCAGCATGATGAGTTGTCGAAGACTTATGTTGGACTTAAAAGCCAACATTTTCTTCTATCCTTAGCCGTCAAGGGCGTCGGATGTTTGATCAGAGGTGTATTTTTAACTTGATCGGTGGAAGAATGCCATCTAGGGATAGTATTTCTTCAGGAATTTGCCATTGATTGGCATCATGAGTGTATCGCCATTTGAGGTTATGAGGCGATACGATCCATTTGAGTAGACTGACTCTACCACAAATGGTCCTTCCCATTTGGGTTGGAATTTTCCTTTCGTCTTGTGTGTCATGACCATGGGTCTTCGGACGGCTAAGACGAGGTCGCCTTTCCTGAAAGTTCGCGATTTGACTTTCTTGTTGAAGGCTCTGGTGATACGAGCTTGGTAAAGCTCGATTTGTTGTTGGGCCTGCAGACGCTTGTCGTCCAAGGCTTCCAATTCTTGGAGTCGCTGTCGATGCTTCTCCTCTGTTGTCATTTCCGCTGTCAAGGCGACGCGAAGAGATGGAATTTGGATTTCCAGTGGAAGGACGGCTTCGCATCCGTACACCAAGGAAAATGGCGTGGCTTTAGTTGGGGTTCGCACAGTCGTGCGATAGGCCCATAAGCATTCGCCCAACTTATCGTCCCAGTCTCGTTGACTTTTCGAGACGAATTTCTTGAGAAGCTTGCCAATAGTCTTATTGAAAGCTTCTGCGAGGCCGTTAGCGGGCGGATAGTATGCCGTTGATGACACACTCTGGATTCTGAACTTGGCGCAGAATCTCTGAAAAGCCTGGCTGATGAACTGGGGTCCATTGTCATGGACAATCCGCCGAGGCACACCGAAGCGGTAAATAACGTGATGTTTCACGAACTTGATCACGTTAGAAGATTTCACCTCTTTCAAAGGGATAGCTTCGGCCCACTTTGAGAAGTAATCGGTTATCGCTAGGATGAACCGATGTCCCTTTGATGATGGTGGGCTGATAGGACCAACCACGTCCATCCCCCACATTTCGAACGGCCAGGTAGAGGTCGTAGAGTGGAGGTATCCTGGTGCTTGATGGATGAAATCGCCATGTATTTGACAGGCGTGACATCTTTTGGCATAGGCAACAGCATCGGCAACCATCTTGGGCCAGTAGTAACCCAATCTTTGGAGTCGGTTTGCCAGCTTCGGGCCAGGTTGATGAGCTCCACACGTACCATCGTGGGCTTCTTTCAACACTTCGTGGGCTTCTTTTGATGAGAGGCACCGGAGCAGGATCCCATCATGCGATCTACGATACAATGTTCGCGAAATCGCATTGTAGTAGAATTTGGAGGCTTTCCTTCGGATGGCAGCCGCCTCCCTGGTGTCTTCGGGCAAGATGCCGTATAAGACAAAATCAATGTAGGGGAATCGCCAGTCTTTAAGCTCTGGATCGGTCGACACTTCAAGTGTTTCCTTACCGCGACGATCTCCCGTTGACCTCTGGTAGTCTCCGAGGGGACTTTTTGGGCAGTATAGGTCGTGGCTATAGACGAATACCTTCTCCATTGCTCCAGCTGGAAGAGCTAAGGAGGCAGCAAGGGATGCAAGTGCATCTGCATGCGCATTTTGCTTGCGCGGTACATGGTCGATGTAGAAGTTTGAAAACCTCTCGGCCATGTGGATTGTCGCGTTGTAGTAGGGTACTAGATCTTCATGCCTGACCTCATACTCTCCGCGAACTTGGCTGACGATGAGTTTAGAATCACCGTATGCCTCGAGATTTTTAACGCCAATCTCATCGGCGAATTGCATCCCAATCAAAAGAGCGTTGTATTCCGCCACATTGTTGGAACAGGGCTCGGTTAACGAGATAGCTCGGGGAATCACGTAATTTTGTGGGGAGACGAGTACCACTCCTACCCCCGCTACTGTGTGTCCCTCCGAGCTTGCCCTTGATGCACCGTCGAAGAAAAGTTGCCATACTTGACTTTCGAACGACGTCTGAGCTAGGCAGACTTCGGCGACCTCATCTGGGAGATCCTCGTAGAGTTTGGCTGCCCTGGGATCTGGGTGTTCAGCTAGGAAGTCCGCCACCGCTTGTCCTTTAATGGCTTTTTGTGGCAGAAAATGCATCTCATATTGTGATAGCAATATGGCCCATTTTGCCAGCCGGCCATTTAGTGAAGAAGGCTTTGTCATAAGTAACCTCAGGGGGTTGACTTTGGATATGACATTTATGGTTTGGCCCACCAGATAGTGTCGCATTTTCTGAATGGCGAACACCAGTGCCAAACATTCCTTCTCGATCGGGTTATACCGATGTTCGGCTCCGATCATCGTTCTACTTAGGTAGTAGATTGCTTGTTCTCGCCCCTGGTCATCATTCTGAGCTAGTAGAGCTCCCAAAGAATGATCCATTGATCGGACGTACACCAGGAAAGGCTTTCCGGATACCGGAGCTGCCAGGACTGGTGGTTGGGTGAGGTAGTGCTTGATCTCCTCAAATGCTTGCTGGCAAGCGTCGTCCCAAATGAACGAAACGCCCTTCTTCATCAGCTTAGCGAAGGGTTGGCATCTCCCGGAGAGATTTGAAATGAATCTGCGGATGTATGCCAATCGTCCTTGTAATCCTCTGAGCTCCTTGAGGCTTCTGGGGGGTTGCATCTCTTGGATAGCACGGACTTTCTCCGGATCCAAATGGATTCCTGTGGAAGTCACAACAAACCCTAGGAATTTGCCACTGGCTACCCCCAGGAAGGACTTGGTGGGGTTCATCTTCAATTGATGAGCCCGCATGATGTCGAAGACCACCCTCAGGTCTGCTATGTGATCACCTTTAGTGCGGCTTTTCACCGCGATGTCGTCGACATAACATTCCACCGTTTTGCGTATCTGCCGATGGAAAATGGCATTCATGGCCCTTTGGTAGGTTGCCCCCGCATTTTTCAGACGAAGGGCATGACGGTGTAGCAATATACCCCTAGAGGTGTCCTGAAGGAGGTGTGCTTTTCGTCATCGGGATACATCTTGATTTGATTATATCCTGAGAACCCGTCCATAAAGGACATTCGCTCGAATCCACAAGTATTGTCAATCATGACATCTGTGATTGGCAATGGGAATTCGTCTTTGGGGCAGGCCTCGTTTAGATCACGGAAGTCGATGCAGATCCGGATCTTCCCGTTCTTCTTGGCGACGGGGACGATGTTGGCTACCCAATCGGGATGCTGTTCCTCCCTGATAAAGCCGGAGTCAATAAGCTTCCTGACTTCTGATTGGATTGCCTCCATTATCTCTGGACGGAACCGTCGCTGCTGTTGTTTAACAGGCTTCATGTCCGGATTGATGTTGAGGCGATGCATAGCCACTTGAGGATCAAGTCCAGGCATGTCCTCATAATTCCAGGCGAAGACATCTATATACTCTTGTACAAGAGATATTAAATCCTTCTTCTCTGGAGGCGACAGGCCGTCACTTATGAAGATGGTTTAGGATTGTCTTCATCTCCTAGGTTGACTTGAACAACCTTGTCTTCTGTGGGTGGCTCACGCTGTTCAAAGCGGATGTCCCAAAGAGCATTCAAATGTTTGATCCAAGGATCTGTATCGGATTGGATCATTTCTTCATCTTCATCCTCCATATGGCTTGTCGAAACCATGTTTACTGAAAGCCCTTTGAAGATGTTGCCGACACTGACATCTGATTCCCATGACGACGTGTCTGATGAGCAGTCATGACTTGACAGTCTCTCCGAATCAGAGGCTGATGGCACTGGAGTTGATATATAGCCCAACCCCCGGCGCGTCTGATGATAGTAATCAGGGGTTTTTCCCTTCGGTACAAAGGATCGAAGCAGTGTTCTTCTTCCTTTTCGAAGTTCAATCCTGGCCTGTTGGTTAGATCATACCCCATGCGCTTCATCATCTTGAGCGTTCTCGGTTCATAATGATCGAACTGAGGGGATTCATCCTCACCTTCCGATTCTTCGTGGGGCATTGGTTCAGATGCGATTCGCCCAAAAAGTATTGGTCTTTGGCCTTTTCGTCTGGCTGGAACCATGAATACAGACTCTTGCGCGTCACCATTATCTTGGTATGTCCCGAAGGATGATTTCACCGGTACATGCAAAGATGTCAAAGCATCTATTGCCGACCAGAGGTCATCGTCCACGTCGGTAGTGGTATCCGACGGTATTGAATCGGAAACATACACAGGAAAATACGCAAAGTCTAAATCTTCATTAATGTACCAACCACCCGCATCGTCGGTGGTATCAACATCGAGCTTATTAGTGCTCTTTACAATGGGCTCCAACTCCCACAGGCACTCTTCTTTCTCAGGCTCAATGTCAGCTTCATTACCAGAGTCTGGCTCCTCTGGTTGTGGGGTTTCATTAGTCTCCTCCGGATCCTGATATAAGAGGGAGTCCGTGAAATAATTTTCAAACCCTTTAAACGGATGCCTTTCGGCAATCAACGTTCGGACCTGTCCACTCTCGTCAATGTATTTCATGACTTGGTGGAGAGTAGAGGGAACGATGGAATTGCGGTGAATCCATGGTCGTCCCAGCAACAGGTTGTAGGAAGTGTCCGCGTCAATGACGTAACACGTCACTTCTGACTTGAGGCTCCCGATCTGGCATTTGAGCTTGATCTTCCCCATTGGGCGGGAGCTGTTGGCATTGAACCCGTAAATAGTCGTCTGGGTAGGGCTCAGACGATGGGTAGGAATGCCTAGAAACTGCATAACCCGGCGAGGTATGATGCTCAGCGCGGACCCTGGGTCTACCTGGATGCGGTTCACCTCGGATGACCCAATATACCCTGTGAAGTATAGGGGTCGGTCATGCTTCCCTTTAACCTGCATGTCATCTGTTGTGAAGGTGATGCAGGGAGCATTTGGGGAGGCGTGGAGGCAATCCTCTACATCTTCCTCCCTTGGCACACGAGTCATGAAGACCTCAGCATTGGCCAAAGCTTCTTGTAGAGCCTCTCTGGTTGACTTTGATAGCCTCAGGAGCTCATACAAGGTAATGCGTGCCGGGATGTTGGCTAGTTGAGCCAAGACGTCGAAGCGGTAAGGTGTCGAGGATCCTTCCGTTACACCTTTCGCAAGAACTCGAGAAAACCGAGTTTCTTTCTGCTTCTCCCCAGGCTGTTTAGAGGAGGGCTTGGCTGGTTCCACGGCTGGTTGCGGAGAAGCCGCTGCTGTCTCGCCGTACTGCTTCAAGTATGCCTGTCCTGAACGGGTCCCCGCCGTAGGTTGGCTGGGCTCTGCGGCCAGGACTATTGTTTCCTCTTCTGAGTCAGTCAGCGAGGGAACATCAGTGTCCGCTTCTCGAGAGGAGGCGCATATCACATGGCAAGATGAAGCCTTCCCTTTGCCTTTGGACTTCCTGTTGGTCACAGTCGTCCATTGTTGCTCGTCGACGAGGTCAGGGTGGACCCACATGATTTCCCCTCGAGGTGTAGGGACGGGTACCAAGCCTTTCTCCTGCTGCTGATGAGGGTCTGTGTTGACCACCCTCAGTTCTCCTTTCGGGACAGAGATCACCCCCACGGGTGTCGGGGGTCGTGTCCCAAACTGGAGAATCGACGTCATGTTGGCCGTCATCTTCTTCTGCTCCGGTCGGAGTTTTAATACCTCCGCGTCAATCAGAGCTTGAAGGATGTCCTTAAAGACGTAGCAGCTTTTGGTAGGATGTCCGAGCATCCTGTGGTATAAGCAGTAGGTGGGATTGTCGGTCTTGCCGACTTCCTCCGGGCGCCTAATTTCAGGGAGCTTCAGTCGATTGCTCCTGTTGAGTAGCTTGAAGAGCGAATCGACGTGTTCCTCCTTGAAGGAATACTGCTTGTTGGGGCGTGGCTGGCTTGAAGAGCCACTTGCCCTGCCTGTTTGAGGTTTGGTGGGAGATTTGGTCTCCGTCGCCAAATTATCCTTCCGCTTCGTCTGGAGGGAGGTGTCTGGTGCACGCCTTGTCGACCTCTCTGGCCTGGGCTTGCCTTCTTCCGCTCTGACGCGGGCGACAATCTCCTCAGCCTGTTCACCTTGCTGGACTAATTGTTTCCAGGTGCGGCTTTCAGCAACTCCTATTTGAGCAAGGAGTGAGGTTTGGAGATTATGGCGACATGTTTCCACCAGGGTGGCCTGGGTCATGCCGCTTGGACATCGGAGTGCCATGTTCCGAAATCTTTCTACGAAAGACTTGACGGACTCTCCCTTTCGCTGTTTTGTAGCTAAAAGGGTAGGCATTGTGACTTCGGAGTCGTCTTCGAAGAAGCGTGTTAAGAACAGCTTCTCTAGATCCCCCCAGTTCTTGATAGAACCTCCGGGAGCTTCATAAACCACTCAAAAGCCAACCCTTTCAGGGTGCCGATGAACAGTCGCGCCAAGATGGCGTCATTATCTACCACATTCCCGGTCTGGGATTTGAAGTAGTAGATGTGCTGGTTGGGTGACCCCTTCCCGTCGAATGCTTGGAGAGTTGGAGCCTTGAACTTAGGAGGGTACGGGACTAAGTCCCACTCGGCCGGATAGGGCCGGACTACTCCAGCTTCTTGGAGGCCTTTACGGTTGGTAAGGGCCTCGAGGCGCTGCTCCAGTTGACTCATTCTTTTAGCATGAGCCTTTCCCGGGGTCTGGTCGCTTCTTGCCTGCGACGAGGGCTTGGACACATCCGAGGTAGATCGTCGTGTCTCGTCAGAAGATTCGGAGGGTGGGCTTCCTCCCTTTCTCCCTTTCCCCTTCGGTCGTCTAGGAGGAGATCTCGCTCTTTCTTCAAGCAATTTCTCGAGCATATGCTTGAGGGAGTCAATGGATCTCTGTTGAGAGGCGATTATATCCATCTGGTGCTTCTGCGTCTGCTCTAAACGCCTGGTCGTCTCCTCAGGAGTGTCGGCCATGTAGGCGGAAGCCTCCTTCTCGACGGAAGAGTTTGAAGCCTGCGACTCCACTATAGCGGAGTGAGAACCACCCATTCTAATGCCGCGGGCTAAGGCATTATAGTCAATTGGGGGAATGGCCCCTGTCCGGGTGCGAGTGTGTTGATACACCCCCTCCGGTTCAGAGTCAGATTCCTCTGAGTTGACCATTAGTTGTTTTCCCTTGCTTCTGCTAGTCATGTTTGCAGTAAGCTCCGGGTATTCAACATCTGAGAAGGTTCTCCTCCTGTGGGAGCGTCTTCTCTTGGCTGATGGGGGAATCAGGGTCAGCTGTCTAATTAGAGACGGCTGGTGCACGCCTGACTCGCAATGGCATCCAGAGAGCATCTGGATGAGCTGTTGACAGCAGCATGGAGAAGTGGTCTGATTGGCACTCCTTTTCCTTGTTAAATAATCCCTCAAATCCGTGGGAGAGGGATTAAAGAGACTAGCCTCGCGACGTGGAAGACGGGAGGAAGTCATGCGCTGTGCTGTCTGGACACAGGTTTCAGAAACGCGGCTGTCGCGTCGCGGCTGCGTCACGCGCGTCTGGCGTCTCTGTTGATATGAGACGCGACTTTCGCGTTGCTGTCTGCTGCGTTGGAGCAGAGAGACTTGGGAAAGAGTGGGCTGCTGGGCCCCACGCCTATGGGCGCGTGCTTCCTGCGTTTGACGAGACGCAGAAGCTTCGCTTTGGCGTTTGGCAAGTTGGTCTCCAGAAGGCTCAACTTGGGGAGTCTCGCGTTTGGGTCGCCAAACGCGGATCTCTCGCACTGGACGAGGTGCGGGCAAGGCATCGGATCGTACGCTGCGTTCAACCCCAGTCAGAAAACCAACGGTTCCGACCGAGTGTTGACGCGCGCGTCTTCTCTGTCGACGCTCGGCATTCCGATTGCGCCGTGGAGGAAGAGAGAAGCCAACAACTTCCTGGTTTGTAGAACCAGGGGTGTTTGCCACGCGGGTCTCCTGAGAGACGCTGACGCGGGCGTTCTGTGCGACACGGTCGATCGCACCAGTAGATGTGCCGGGGACCACGCGGGCCTTCAGAGAGGCGTTGGCGCGTGTGTTCTGCGCGACGCGGTTGATCGCAGCAGAGGAGTCTGAGGTTACGCGGGCCTTCTGGGAGGCGTCGGCGCGTGAACCAAACTTGGCACAGTGGGCAGCAGGAGCACCCGACAGAGCCTCAGATTGGGCTTCAGGGGGCTGTCCACTTGAGACCCTGCGGCAGACGCGGGTCTTTGGGCTCTTGGAGCCAGAAGAGAGGAACTCTTCATACTTCGCCTGGTCGAACTCGACGACGAGGGATTCGACCATTTTCCCCTTACGGAGAACGTCATCTTGCACCACGGTGCGCTCGTCAGTAACGAAGGTAGTCCCCAGCGGAGTCGCCATCTCTTGTAGGGGGCCGGAAAATTTGGTGGTCGGAGAAAGTGGTTTTAGCTGTAAAAGATTTCCTTGATTCAAGCGAAACGATTACAACCGAAAGAACTACTCTTCCCTCTTTTCCAGTTACAAGGGAGGGAGGATGTCTGAATCTTCCCTTTGTTTAAAGCTGGGTTCTTCGTGTGGCGATGGAGAGTGAATCTTGTTCTCCGTTGACCAGATGACCGTCCTGGACCGTCGGGGGTCTTCTCTTCGGTCGGTAGAAAGAGTAACTCAGCTCCGTCTACCAAAACTCTCAAAGAGGAGGTAGGCGAAGAGCGGCTAGTACTCGGTAAGCTCGCTGAAGAGTCGTGCTTCTCTCTTGATGATCCTCCTGCCTGGATTCGATCGATTTTGATGATGCCTTATCTCAAAGCTCTCTCTCTTCAAAACTCCGATCTTCTGCCCAAGCTTCGATCTTCTCAAAGTTCTCTCCCTTCTCCAAAAACTCCGATCCTCTCTTCATAGCAAACAAGGCTATTTATAGGGATCTCAGGGGGTGAAGGTGCCTCCTGAAAACGCTCCCGAATGAGGGGCCACTTCCCGCTACATGCGCGGTGACTGGCCCCGCATTCAGGGCAGTTGCAACTGAGACGCGGGCGTTGGGCCAAACGCGCCTTGGAGTTTGAGACGCGGGCGTCGAGCCAAACGCCCTTGAGACGCGGGCTTCGGGCCTTCACGTCTGGATGCTGAGGCGCGGGCGTCGGGCCGATGCGCCTTGATGCGGGCTTCGGGCCGACGCGTCTTGATGCTGAACGTTGAGACGCGGGTGTAGAGCCAACGCATCTTAATGCTGAGACGCGAGCATCGGGCCGACGCGTCTTGATGCTGAGACGCAGGCTTCGGGCCGACGCGTCTGAACGTTGAGACGCGGGTGTAGAGCCAACGCGTCTTAATGCTGAGACGCGAGCATCGATTTCTCGCGTCTAGAGCTTGAGACTCTGCTTCCTTAATGGCTGGTCTGTTAGTCATTTTAGACAGCCTACAATCTCCCGTTGTCACCTATCTCGTATATTGCCATTAAGCGGGTCCCTTGCCTTTATCCAAACCTGAAGGTGATTAATAAAACAGAGTGAGCTCGAAAGCTCAGTGAGTATAACAGTAATTATATGCATGACCATTACGTATGTCTATTTGGGATTTATCATCAGATTAACAATTGTAATTTATACTATTTTGTACTTTTTTGGTATTACTGAAGTCCTGACCAAAACACAGTAATAGGCGTTATTAGTCGACTTGCCCATCCTATAGTCGACTAATACTACTATTAGTCGACTTATATGAAGCTATAGTCGACTTGGCTCTGACTCAAAAGATATTCGTTCTCTGTTGGTTGCCTGTGACTTACCTAGTCGACTGCCCTATCTTGTATAGTCGACTACTCTAGGCACTAGTCGACTTATATCCATCTACAGTCGACTAAGTCTTGACCAAAAAGATGTGTGCTCTCTATTTGTTACTTATAACAATTTTTAGTCGACTACACTATCTTGTATAGTCGACTTATCACCATCTATTGTAACGCCCCGATCCCAAGGATACGGAGACGTTATGGCGACGTACATACGCGAGGTGAAAACAACCTCACGCGTACGTTAAGCCTCAGTACAGGGAGTCACCTTCATAGACATAATGGTTCCAGCAGGAAATAAGTACAAGAATACCTGCAGAAAGGGGTTAGTGATCATAACAGATATAAAAATAGGGATAAATGAGATAACATAAATAAATTACCAAGATACCTATAAAGAGTCTCGATGAGGAATCTCCTGTGTGACTCCAAGGCACTATCTGATAATACGGTAGCTCGGATCTCCAACCTGGGCATGCAAACCCAGGGTCGTCAGAAAGCGACCTAGTGAGTGGTAAAATGAAGGAGGCAATAATATGTACTATAGTAATACAAGCACAATAATAATATATAATACATGCTGTTGTAATAGTGATACCTTATCCTAAGCATATAATAAGCATATAAGTAGCAGCAGAAGTATCTAAACATGAAAGATATAAGCATGTTATCTTTTAATACCATCACTACCTAGCCGGTTATCATCTGATCATGTCTTTAGGCGTGTCCGGGTGATATCATAAATACTGTCGTCTAGTGGTGACGTGATAGCAGTGACCATATAGGTGGGCATATGCAATATGAACATGCAGGTGGGCATATGAAGATAAAATAAATGCAATGCAGAACATGCGTAGTATGCCACCATAGAAAGAGTAACATGTACCAGGTAAAGTAACAATTAAAATGATAGCGGATAAAGTATCAGGAACAGTAACAAGTACAACCAAACAATAGTATACATGTATCAGGCAAGTCATGTTATTTATACAATAATCACAATCAGTACCACCTGGTATTATAATCAATCTCTTCCAGTGTCCCATACCACTGGCAGTTCATACTGGAGCCCGCACTCCAGTCGAACCCATCCGGACATGGCCTACGGGTACCATTATCCAAACGAGAGAGTGACCAAATAACAAGTGTTCCCGACGTCACTATTGAGTATACTGTTTTATTATGTTAATTGGAAACCATGGTCGAGAAGTTCTTATCAGGTAGGTGTATCCCGTGCATACCCGGGATCACGGCCTTAAACAAACCCCTGGCTGCTGAGACCAGGGCCCTCCGCTAAGAGGGGAGCATGAATCAAGTAACAAGAGCTCATGGAGCAATTGGTAGGTAGCACTACCGTCCCCTGCAGTGGGAGAACAATATGAATCCAGTACATCACCCGATAAGATCTAATCAACCGTCGAGTCTCCCCCATACCCCAGTTAACTTTATGATCTGATATGTCAAGTATACAATGTAACAAGAACAACTGTAGTACATGATACGGGTAACATGATAACTGGACCTGAGCTCTGTTGATAGCATAGAACAATATAACGGGAAACGGGAACAATATAACAGGAACAATATAACGGGAACAATATAACGGGAAACGGGAACAATAGATGTGGGATTCCACATATCGCATATCAACAGCTCTCATGTTCAGTAACGTGAATATCCATATCAGTAACAGGAAACAATCATATAACATGAATACAGTAACATGGCACAATAATACATGTAATATGAACGGGGATCCATATGACAAGAATAAAGAAACCATACAGGCATGTGTAACCGTGATATGTAAACATGATATAAATGTGTATGATGATCATGCTAATATGAAATGCAGTAGTCCGTGCAGTGATATGCCGAGAATCCATGTAATGAGGAATAACAATACATTACATAACAGTATTTCGTGAAGTGGTGCCTCTATATATCGGTGGGTTATGAACGGAATAATGGTGTGACGTGTCATAGTATCTGTGCAACATGTACATGTGATAACAGTGTACAGTGTGATAGGTTCTGTAAGTCACGGTGTTCCGAGTGTATGCATACTACTGTTTAGTATACCAGGTCTCTCTGCAACAGATGGAAGCGAATATATAATGTGCCGCATGTAACAACCGTGTCCGGTGTGATATGGCTATATCATCTATTCGAGGGTTACATGTAGATATCACCTACGCATTAAACATATTGATCTAGTTGACTCCTTAAGTTCGTGGCTAGTGTCACTCAGGAACATTATGAATTACGGCAATCTCGTGAAGTAACTAATCATCGTATTAATAAATCAGGTTTTAATATGTTTTAATTACAGGGATTACAATCATTATAATGCTTTACCGATAATCATGTTTTAGTATTTAAGCAATCCATTATTTTTAACATGATAAAAATATAATTTAGAAAAAGAAAACACTCACAAACTAGCCATAGGAAGGTAGCTCTCTTCCCCACGATCGCAACGGATCCAGAATCGCCTGAATCGGAGTCCGGATGCTCCCGATATCGCCCGAATACTAAATCATAACAAAAAGGATTAAATCTGTAAATAAAAATATTAATGCAAATACTGAATTGTACAGGGGGTTTTCTGTAAAATTACCTGTAATGGGTTTCGGATGCGGGTTTGGGCTCATAACGGGTCAGGTTGGATCCATTACCCAAACCCACTTAACTTATTGGTAAACGGGTTAATGGGTTTGGGGGGTATTGGGTTTCCCACTTATTGGGTATTGGGTTTGGGTCCTACCCAAACCCAATAAAGAAGCAGCAGCAGCAGCTCTTGCTGCTGCTGTAAGAGGAAGCCAGCCAGCAAGGCTGACCGGCGGCGGCGGGGGCCCGCCGGCGGTGATCCGGCCGCCGGCGGGCGGCCGTCAGGCCGGGGAGAGAGAGTGATAGAGATAGAGAGAGAGGGCTAGAAAAGGGGAGAGAGAGAAAGAGGCGGGGCAGCGGAGGGCTGCCCTGGACATGGCCGCGCAGCCCGCGCGCCATGGTGGCCACCGACCGCGGCCGGCGGCGGTCCGGGCCGCCGGCGGCGGTTCAGGCCGATGGGGTGCCTTCATGAGAGAGGGGGAGGAGTAGAGAGAGGAAAAGGAGAGATAAGGCCCAAGGGCTGGCGGCCGGCCAGCCCGGCCATGCCGGCGGTGCTCCGCCCCGCTCAGGCCGGGACTGAGAGAGAGAGAGAGAGAGAGGAGAGAGAGAGAGAGAGAGCCTTGGGGAAAGAGAGGGAGTTTTTAAGAAGAATCCAGAGAGCGAAAAGGATTTAAGGGGGAAAAAGAAAAAGAAGAGGCGGTGGAGAGGAAGATTCGTGAAGAAGGAAGAAGAAAAGGAGAGAAAAAGAAAAAGAAAAGATTATTTTATTATTATTTTATTGGCCCGAAATTCGACCAGCTCCGAACGGTACCCAACAATTACAGAAAATAGAGAATATTATCCTGAGACGTAATATGAAGGCGGTTTGAAGAAATTCGATCCGATTTGCAAATTAAAAATCCGGGAAGGTATCGCCAATACCGGGCGACACCGGTTTGGCCGGATTTTCGATAAATTCAGAAAAATTCCCGAAAATACCCTAACGTAGAGAACACGATTTTAAGACACATAGTGAAAGCGGCATCTCAAAATACAACTCCGTTTGTGAATAAAAATCGTAAAGCCGGTTATCGGTATCGGTCGATACCGACTACGGAGATTTTTCCAAAATAATCCAAAAAAATGCCAGAAAATCCTAAAAAAATCTAAAATATTAAAAAATGATTTTTAAAACTGAAATCAGCTCAATCGGACTACCACGGAGATCAAATCAATTTTGTACGTCGTATCGCGTATCGATACGGTGATACGTACACCGGGAAGCAGGGGGTTACATCTATAATTCTGGCTAAAAGAAGATGTCCACTCTCTGTTTGCTGCCTGTAACTAAAGCTAGTCGACTAACCTATCTTATATAGTCAACTAGGGGTGGTTTCCAGCGACTTATGTAACAGAATCTCACATCTATAGTCGACTTGGTCCGAGGGTTAGTCGACTTATATAGTTGGAATTTACCTGTATCAGTCGACTCATCACAGAGTCTAAAGTTAAAAAATTTATATAGTTTTAACATACAATTTCTATCTTAACCATATTAACATACTTGTTAAACATAAAATTGGACTCCCCCTTCGGTCACCTCCGTTAAACCCGGTCCCTTCCTCCTATACGTTATTCAACAAAATATTCTCCCCTTCGATCACCTATGGTTCAAGTCGGTCCCTTCCTCCAAACATGCAATAATCATATCCTTCATATAATAACTAACATGCAAGGATTCATAGAGCAATGACAACATAATAATCTTCATAATTTCTACTTTACATCATGTCAACATTATGGAAGTCATTAACATGTATAAATAACAACTTGCTAAGTTAACCAAATGTGAGCCTTTTCAAGATAACCAACACATTATATCATCTTAATATAGGCGTAGCCATATATATGCACAAAATCAAGTATGATGTTTATTCATAGAACTATTTCTTCTTAAGAGTCATGTGTTTGACTATCATGTATACACACAATAACATGTCGATCATGCACAATAGTAAGCATACATGAAAATAACAACATATCACCATAGGATATAATGTACACATAAGTCTATAAATCATACACATGCATTATCATTCAATTTCATGTCCACTTATAACTTAGTAATTCTCTACTTTATTCAAACTTTACACTACTTACTATTATTTGGGTTTTGAATGTTCTACTCACCCTTGAAGATAATATCCCCTTTTCAAGCTTGGTCACCGGCTATAATAGAGTCTACAAAGCCATAACAAAGTCATAATTAGTTTTTAGTTAAAAGAGTATAAGAGGGGTAGTAGTCTTAAAGATTTGCTTACCTTCTTCAACCAATATCACCCTCCTAACTTGATAACCTAGGCCAACCTTGTTCTTCAAGAATTTCTTCTAAGGTGGTGTTAAATCACCACTTTTTCATATTATATTAGGCCTTTGGATGAGATAAAATAGGTAAAGGAAGCCTTTTTAGTGTAAAGGAAGGAAGGGAATGTTTTGTGAGGGAATGAGAGGGAGAAAGAGAGTGAGTGAGTGAAAAAATAGAGGGGAAATGGGGGTTTTTGCTGGCTGTTTTTCTAGCCTTGGCCGGCTGAAACAAAGAGAAGAGAAGAGAATTCTTTTGGAGTTGAAATCAAAGAGAAAGAAAGAGTGTTGCCAAATGAGAATTTTCTCTTCATCCCTCCTACTTATACTTCAATCCCTTCAATGATATCATGCCAAGTGCCCCTCTAACACCATCTCTCTACACATATACCTTACTCCTATAAGTAAGGTTCTCATCCCTCTCCCTTCATGAAGTACTTGTACCAACAAGTATGATGGGGGTATGGAGAAAATCAACATGCATGTGTGTGTATTTAAATCTGTATACATACATACTAATATATACATACTACTATGTATGGTATAATGTATAGTATAAGTATCTTACATGAATACTTGTATCCACATCACCTCCCTAAAGCATTCAAGTGTTAGAAAAAGGTGATTAGTTAAGGCAAGTGTTACAGACTTTCTCTGGGTCGACGTGGATTCCTTTGGATGTAACAACAAACCCTAAGAATTTACCGTTGGCCACCCCCAGGAAGGATTTAGTGGGATTCATTTTCAATTGATGCGCCCGCATAATGTCGAATACTGTCTTCAGATCTGCTATGTGATCGCCTTTGGTACGGCTTTTTATTGCAATATCGTCAACGTAGCATTCCACTGTTTTACGTACATGCTCGTGGAAAATTGCATTCATAGCTCTCTGATATGTTGCCCCCGCGTTCTTCAATCCGAAAGACATGACAGTATAACAATATGCTCCCAATGGCATTCTGAAAGATGTATGCTTCTCATCGTCAGGGTACATCTTGATTTGATTGTATCCCGAGAATCCGTCCTTAAAAGACATCCGTTCAAACCCACACGTGTTGTCGATCATGACATCCGTGATTGGAAGAGGGAATTCATTTTTAGAACACGTCTCATTTAGATCATGAAAGTCATTACAAACCCAGATCTTCTCATTCTTCTTGGTGACAGGACGATATTGGCTACCCAATCAGGGTGTTCTTCTCTGATGAAACCGGAGTCTATAAGATTCTTGACTTCCGACTGGATCGCTTCCATTATCTTTAGACGGAACCGTCGCTGCTGTTTCTTGACGGGTTTCACATCCGGCTTGATGTTGAGGCAATACATAGCCACTTGAGGATCAAGCCCAGGCATATCCTCGTAATTTCAAGCGAAAACATCTATATACTCTCGCACAATAGATATTAGATTTTCTTTCTTGGAGGGTGATAAGCTTTCGCTTATAAAGATGGGCTTAGGATTAGCCTCATCTCCCAGATTGATCTGGGTAACCTTATCCTCTGTGGGTGGTTCGCGTTGTTCGAAGCAAATATCCCAGAGAGCGTTTAGGTGTTTGATCCAAGGATCTGTATCCGACTGGATCATGTCTTCATTTCTGTCTTCCGGGTGGCTTGTTGAAACCATGTTTACCGAAAGTTCTTTGAAAATGCTGCCGACACTGACATATGACTCTCACGATGACGTGTCTGACGAGTGATTATGGTATAATGACTCTTCAAACTCAGAAGTTGACAAGATTGGAGTTGACACATATCCCAACCCCCTGCAAGTTCGATGATAATAATCAGGGGCTTTCCCTTTTGGAACGAAGGATCGAAGTAGTGTTCTTCTTCCTTTGCCAAAGTTCAAGCCAGGACCACTTGTTAGGTCATATCCCATGTTCTCCATCATTCTGAGTACATTTGGCTCATAATGAGAGAATTGAGGAGGTTCATTCTCGCTTTCTAAGTCCTCGCGAGTCATTGATTTGGACTCAATTTTTCCAAAAAGGATCAGTCTTGGGCCTTTGCGTGTCTAGTTGAGACCTTGAATAAAGATCCTTGTGCATCACTGACGCCTTAATATACCGTGAGAGATGACCTCACTGGTACATGAAATGATGTCAAGGCATCTATTGCCGACCATGGGTCATCACCTACATCGGTACTAGTATCTGATGGCACAGAATTAGAAGCAAACACAGAAAGGTAAGCCAAATCTAATTATTCATTAATATACCACTCGCCTACATCATTGGCGGTGTTATTGATATCGAGCTTATTAATGCCCGTTACAAGTAAGTTCAGCTCCAAAGACATCCTTCATCTGCCTCTGGTTCAATATCAGCTTCATTACCAGAGTCCAGTTCCTCTGGATGGGGATTCTTGTCCATCTCTAGAGAATCTTGGTACAGGAGGGAGTCTGTGAAGTAGTTCTCTACCCCCTTGAACGGATGTCTTTCGGCAATCAATGTTCGGACATTTCCATCTCCGTCAATATACTTCATGACTTGATGGAGAGTAGAGGGGACGATGGAGTTTGCGATGAATCCACGGTCATCCCAGCAGCAAACTGTACGAAGTGTCGGCGTCAATCACATAGCACGTCACTTCAGATCTTAGGTTCCCAATCTGACATTTGAGTTTACTCTTTCCCATTGGGTGCGTACCATTGGCGTTGAAGCCATAAATGATAGTTTGGGTGGCGCTCAATCGGTGAGTGGGGATTCCCAAGTGTTGCATGATCAGGCGGACATAATACTCAACGTGAATCCTGGATTTACCTGAATGCGGCTCACTTCAGATGATCCAATATACCCTGTGAAGTACAGGGGCCTATCATGTTTCCCTTTAACCTGCACGTCATCTGGCGTGAAGGTTATGCAGGGGCATGAGGGGCATGGAGGCAGTCTTCTTCATCTTTCTCCTGCGGTTCAGCCAGAATCCGGGCCATAAAGGCCTCAGCATCAGCTAAAGTTTCTCTCAAACTTCTCTTGTGACTTTGATAGTCTCAGGAGCTCGTAAAGGGTGATCCTGGCCGGGATGTTGGCCAGTTGAGCCAAAACATCAAAGCGGTAAGGTGCTGAAATTCCTTCCGCTTTGTCCTTCGGGAGGGCTTGGCATACTGAATCTCCTTTCGTTTCTCCACGGGTTGCTACGTGGATTGCTTGGTTGGCTCTGAGGTAGGTTTAGATGGATTTGTCACCATTTCGTCTTACTTCTTCAAGTATGACTGACCCGAACGAGTTTCTACCACGAGCGGTACATTCAGCTCTGCGGCGAGGACGATTGTCTCCTCCTCAAATTCGGTTAGCGAGGGACATCAGTTTCTGCTTCCCCGGAAGAAGCACACACCACATTGCAAGGTGAACCTTTTGCTTTGCCTTTAGACTTCCTGTTGGTAACAGTAGTCCACTGTTGACCTTCCACAAGGTCGAGATGAACCCACATGATTTCTCCCTGAGGAGTAGGAACAGGTATGAGACTTTTCTCCTGTTGGTGATATGGGTCTATATTGAGTACCCTCAGTTTCCCTTTCGGGATGAGAACTACTCCGGCTGGCGTTATAGTTTGTACCCCGAACTGCAGAAATGAATCATGTTGGTTGTCACTTTCTTCGTCTAGGCGGAGCTTGAGTACCTCCGCATCAATCAAAGCTTGAAGGATGTCTTTGAAGATGTAACAGCTCTTGATAGGGTGCCCCAGCATCCTGTGGTACAAGCAGTAGTTGGGATTGTCAGTCTTGCCGACCTCCTCGGGACGTCTAAATTCGGGAAGCTTTAGTCTGTTGCTCTTATTGAGTATCTGAACAACGAATCAACATGCCCGTCCTTGAAGGGTATTGTTTGTTGGCGCGCGGCTGACTTGACGAACTATCCCCTCTGGTCAGCTGAGGTTTAACGGGAGACTTCGTCTCTGTCGCCAATGTGTCCTTCCTTTTCGATTGGAAAATAATTCCGGCGTGCGCCTTATCGACTTTTCGGGTGTGGGCTTGTTTTTCTTCTGCCTTAACCCTGGCAACAATCTCTTTTGTCTGTTCACCCTGCTGGACTAACTGTTTCCAAGTACGGCTTTCAGCAACCTATCTGGGCTAGGAGTGAGATTTGTAATTGTGACGGCATGTTTCCACCAGGATGGCCTGGGTCATACCGCTAGGACATCGGAGTGTCATATTCTGAAATCTCTCCACAAATGCTTTAACTGACTCACATTTTCGTTGCCTCATCGCCAGGAGAGTTGGCATAGTAATCTCCGAGTCGTCTTCGAAGAAGCGTGTAAGAAAAAGCTTCTCCAGATCACCCCAGTTCTTGATGGAGCCTTCTGGGAGCTTCATGAACCATTTGAAAGTGAGTCCCTTCAGAGTGCCGATGAACAAACACGCCAAGATCATTTGCTACTACGTTCTCTGTCTGAGACTTGAAGTAATAGATGTGTTGGTTCGGTGATCCCTTACCGTCGAAGACCTGTAGGTCGTCGGAACTTTGAACTTAGGAGGGTACGGGACAAGATCCCACTCAGCCGGGTATGGCCGGACCACTCCTGCTTCTTTGAGGCCTTTCCGATTGGTGAGGGCTTCAAGATGTTATTTTAGTTTATTCATCCTTTTAGAATGAGTGCTCCCATTCTCTGAATTGCCTCCCTCTTCAGACGGAGACTTGGACGACTCGGAGTTGGACTGTTCCTCCTCCTCTGTATGCACAGAAGACGCTCTGCCCTTCCTTCCATTTGCCCTTAAACTTCTTAGAAGGAGTTTTGGCTTTCGGCTTCTTCCTACCCTCAAGCAATTGTGAAAGCATCTGCTTGAGGGGGTCGATAGATTCTTGTTGGACGCTAATCATATCGAGTTGTTCCTTCTGAGTCTGGGCTTGCTGTTCGAAGCGTCTGGCCATTTCTTCAGGAGTACTTGCCATATAAGCGAAGGCTTCCTTCTCTACACAAGAGTTCGAGGCCTGTGATTCCGCAATTACAGAGTGTGATTCACTTACTTCAATACCCAGGCTAAGACACTGTAGTCAACTGAGGCTACCACGCCAATTCGAGTGCGGGTATACCGTACACTCCTTCTGGTACAACGTCCAACTCATCAGAGCTGACTATCAGTTGTTTTCCCTTGCTTCTGTTTGGCATAGTGCATGGACCAACCATGTTCGCAGTGACTTTGGGTACTCCGTATCAGAGAAGGTTTTCTTGTGCGAGAATGACATCTTTTGGTTGATCGGGAGCTGACGCTAATCGTCTGAATACCGACTGCTTGCTTACATGCGAGCTGCAGTGACATTCAGAGAGCATTGCTGTGTGAGCCGTACACAGCAACATGATGGAGCGATTTGATGAATACTTCTCTTCTTTATCAGATAATTCCTTAGATCCATCGGAGAGAGATCGAAAAGATTAGCCTCGAGTTTTCGAGAGCTTTTTAGCTTCTGAAAGCTAACCTTGCGTCGCAAATCTGAAACGCAGGGTTCAGAGACGCGGAGCTCACGTTCTGTAGAACAGACGCGGCTCTCGCGTTTTGGCTTTGAAACGCGGGTCCCGCGCCTCTACGGAGAAGAGAGCGGACCTCGCGTTGCTGATTGTCGCGTCCGGCCAGCGACATTTGGGAAACGCGAACACTTTGAGTCCCGCGTTCTATCGTAGAGACGCGGGTCTCGTGTCCCTGAGAAGAGACACGGACCTCGTGTTGCTGAACGTCGCGTTTAAAAGGTGAAGCCTCAAAACCGCAAGCCTTCTAAGCTTCGCGTTTTGGTCTCCAAACGCAGACTTCACGCGTTTGACGCAGCTCAGAAGGGACGCAGGCATAAGTCTTGTGTTCTGTATCTGTTGAACAGATAGTTGCTCCAGCTTCTTGAGACTGTTGTCGACGTGCGCGTCGTCTTTGTTGGCGTTCAGCATTCTGGTTACGCTTTACGGGTTGTTGGGAAACCACGGTAACTTGGAACCGAGGAAGAGGAAGGGCGTGGCTAGATTAGCCTTCAACGGCATTGGCCTCGCGGGTCCTCATGGGAGACATTGACGCGGGCCTTACGTGTGATGTGGCCAGCAATGACGCTCTTTGCGCAAGTCATATTCGGAGAAGTCTCTGAAGAGACTTGAGAACGGATCTCCGAGGAGACCTTGCGGTACTACCGTACTCTAGGACTCTTGCAGCCAGAAGAGAGTAACTCTTCATACTTTATCTGATCGAATTCCACGATAAGTGACTAAACCGTTTTTTCCCATGAAGGTTACGTCACCTTGCGCCACAACTTTCTTGTCAGTAGAGAAAGTAGTCCCCAGCGGAGTCGCCGTCTCTTGTTTATTCGGGAAAATTGAGAAGTTTAAATAAACTTTCCTTGAATCAATGAAAGATTACAACAATCTCAAAAATTCCGATTACAAGAGAGAGAAGAAAGTCAAGCTCAAATCTTATCTTTGTTTAATGCTGGATTCTTCACGTGACGGTGGAAAGTGAATCTTGTTTTCTGTTGACCAGGTGAACGTCAGTGTCTTCTAGGAATCTTCTCTTCGAATTACAGACGAAGTAGCGCAGCTCCTATCCAGTGAAATCTCAAAGAAACTTGAGGTAAAAACTTGTACTCAGCAAATTGTTAGAAGAGTTGAACTCTTTATCAGTATTTCTCAGCTGAAAATTCTGACCAAAATTCTAACCAAAAAGAATCCCTCCTTCGATAGCAAACTAAGTTATTTATAGGATTTTTTAGGGGTAAAACTGTCCCCTGAAAACCCCCCATGATGGGGTTAACTCCCCTTATTACGTGGGTAGCAATTGACCTGATAATGAGGGCAGTTATAACTGAAACGCATGGTTTCTCTGCAGTTGAAACACGGTTTTCGAGCCTCGCGTTTTGGCATTATAGTGTTGTTGGATGTCGACTTCGAACCCTGCCAGACACGGGCTTCGAGCTCTGCGTCTTGGCATGCAGTGAAGCTGAGACGCGAGATTCGACCCTTGCGTCTTGGTACTGCAGTGATGCTGAGGCCAGGCTTCAAGCTCTGCGTCTTGGCCATTGCAGTGAAAGCTGAGACGCGGGCTTCGATCCTTGCGTCTTGGTACTGCAGTGATGCTGAGGCGCAGGCTTCAAGCTCTGCGTCTTGGCCATTGCAGTGATGCTGAGACGCGAGCTTCGACCATTGCGTCTTGATACTGCACGAGTGGTTATGATTAGCCTTGCGTCTAGAATATAGACTCTGCTTTCTGATGACTTGTCCTCAGTGATTTTTAGACAGTCTACAAAGTTGTGTGCCTGTTACCTCAAGGATTAATAACATATGTTACACAATTTTATTTATAGCTAACTTGTTATTAAATTACTAGTTTACTACTACCATTATAATTTTCACAGTGGGGTTGAGAGAGGAACTTGACAAAATTTGAAACATACCTGATGCTTTACCAACAGGGACATACACAGGTAACTTAAGTGCCATCTCACATCTCAGAAGACGACTTCCCTCCAGCAGATACTCCTCTGGACTGTTCTTCATAAGCAACACCACCGAAAGCTTCCATCTAATTGGATTTTGCAGCTCTACAGAAAAACTGAACATCGTCAGAGTTTAAATCAATGGCCGCCCCAATCGTATATTGTCACTTTCTTCATCAAAAAGATGCCTTAGCTGACAAGAAAACTCAACTGCTTTACTAGTTCTGTCCTCAACTGAATCTGAGTTCTGCCAGAGATTTAAACCAAGCTTTTTGGTGTTTAATCACTGGTGAGGACTTTGATTACCTAGGGACACCATTCCGAAGAAAAGACCACAGAAACATAATTTTGACAGTTTAATCTATACTTTCAAGGAGCATCTGGCAGGATGGGAGAGGTCTCTTCTATCCTTTGCAGCTAGAATTACATTGGCAAAATCAGTGCTAAATGCATTGCCAGCATTCTATTTCAGGACAATGTTTATCCCTATAAATATATTGGAAGAGATTGACAGAACCACCAGGGATTTTATTTGGGAGGACAAGGAAAATTACTTCTCATTAACTAGAAACTAGCATGCAACCCATCCAGCCAGGGGGACTGGGACTGAGAGCTAGCAGACACGCTTATCATGTTCAGTTGGGTAAGCAAGCTAGTAAATTTTTCCTCCAACCACTTAATCTACGGTAAAATTGATTGAAGCAAAAAATGGGAAACTTAATCTTACTACTCAGAAAAAGAAGGACCATGTCTTTATCTTGGAAAACTATATCGTCAGTGGCTGAATCAATCAAAAACAAGGTTAAATGGAAAGTTGGCCAAGGAAATAGGGTTACTTTCTGGCATGATTCATGGCTAAGAGACAAGCCTTTAAATTTGTATCAATGACAATTAACACAAATATTTTTGACAAAAGAAAAGTAGCAGGGTACAGGGATTCAAGATAGGACTGGAATGAGGAACTGATGGCGGCACCACCAATGACTACCAGAAACGAACTGGAGGGCATGGAACTGCAAAAAAATGGTATTGACACAGCATCTTGGATCGGATCCAAAACGGGGGGATACTTGACCAAAGAATCTTACAAGTTACTGGTATGAGATGGGTCAGAAAATTTGAATGACAAATGTGTGGTGTAGCCAGAGAAGCTTGGATCACAAGAAGAATATGGTGGTTCGTTTGGAAGGTTATAAACAATAAAATTCCTACAAAGGATTGGCCACAGAAAAGGGGTATGGAAATACAACTACAGTGTCATATGTGCTCCACAGGGAAGTGGAGAATGCTTACCATCTATTTGGGAATGCTATACTTTCAAGAAGATTCAGAAGACAGTGGAAAGGGACTAAATTTAATTTCTGTAACCTCACTCGACAAGAAGTTGAAAGCAAATCAAAACTGAAGCGAGAAATTAAAAAATTCATGCTAAAGTTTTATATCATCTGCTACGGTGCTGGTGGAAACAAAGAAATGATACAATATTCCAAGGAAGGAAATCAACATCCAAAAACTCTCAGAGACGATCATCTTTCTAATTTCATAACAAATTCAGGTTCACATGCACCAGGAGGCAACCAAGCCAAATTACAAGATGAGCAACTGGTTGCAAAATCATGGGTTCTCTTTCTCTACACTTGAGAGAATAAGAATCCTTTAGGATAGTTAGTTCTTTAGCTTTTTGCTTTTCACTGTTGTATTAGTTTTATTTTCAGTTTAGTAATTTATGTTTAGGACTCTGGACCTATGGTCATCAGATGCAGCCGCCGCCTCGACGATCACCGGAGCGTGCTTGTGCTGGTACGTGGAAGCCATCTCACCTGCAAACCTGAGATCTACAAGGAGAACTTGCAACCAATTAGAGAAAATTAGGGATTTGAGATGAATGGGGATTGAATTGATAATACCCAACTCTCAGGTTGTGAGCTCAATTTCTGATTACAAAGGGGGAAATCAAGCTGAGAGGAGAGAGGAGCACAGTTCACTCTGCATCCTCTCTCTCCCTCTCTCTCTCTCTCTTACGTTGGGCAGCAAGAAAGGAATTTGCTTGTCGGATCCGGGTAAGCTCAACTGGGCCAGGCTGAACCCGTTATCGACCCTTCCTCCCGCCTGAACATTCATTTCCGTTCTCCGCTCTCTCCGCCACTGTAGAAGCCATCGAATTTCACTGTAGCAGCTGCCGAAATCTGGCCTGCATCATCGTCATCACCAGTAGGGGGGAAAAAGTTGAAACTTGACAGTTCAATCTAAAATACATCAAACAAAAACAATATAAAGTCTGAAAAACATTTACCAGTCAAGTTTTCCCTATTATTTCCCCAACTGGTACAATGCTCCTGAACAATTACCGAATCACGTCCCCACGTGGAGAATTCAATTCTAAAAAAATTACATCCCAAGTGGGAAATTTTTCAACAGAGGTTTGCAAAAAGAAATTGAAACTTCAGACATATTCAAGAATCTTGTAGCCTATAGCATGCAATTTTCTCACAAAATAAACCCTAAAGTAGACCGTTCGTGAATCAGATAATCAAACCCTAAATCTTTGACATCATAATTAAAAGAACAAAGAAGAAAAACAGAAAAAAGAGCTCTTTTTTTCATACTGACCTTAATTTTCGAGATCAAAGCCGAGCCCTTTTTCCACCGCCATGATCATCATCATCATTCCATGTGAAGCTTGCATCCAGATTTCGGATCTAGAAAGGGTTTAATCGCTTCTTGATTAGGGTTTGGAGAGAAGGGGGGATTGGGATTTCGGGTTTCTCCCTCCTTTTTCTGAGCGCGAAAGCGAGAGGTTTATTTAAAGAAGAATTTATTAATAATGAGAGGCTGAGGCATAAATCCTATATATATATAACGGGTTGTCCCTTCGAGTAATTAGCTTGAGAGTTAAGCTAAGAATCTCTGTCCGAATCAAACTCGGAGAGAGATCTCGTGTTTAATTAATTTCAAAGAAGAGAAAGGGGGGTTAAAATCCTAACGGTTATTTTTTACTTTCTTTTTGGGGATTTTATCACATAAGCCCTTGTAATTTATTATAATTATATACTTGATAATTGCATACAATTACCTTTCCCTCGACATATTTCCAAAAATGACCTTGTACTTAAATTGTTTTGCAGATCACACTTCCCTTTTCTTGAACTATTATTCAACGGAAAACCAATAAGTGGAGGAGAACTTTAATATATTAAATAATAGTTAAATTAATTTTATGATTTAAAATATAAGACAAAGCTTTATTTATCAATATTTATGTAATTTTAGAATTAATCATATTTGGCGCAGGACGAACAGGGAAAACCTAGGGTCTTGAAAATTGAGGAAGAAATTAGAGTTTTGTGGTGGGATTGGGGACAAACTAATTTAAGGTTTGGAAATTAGGGAAAAAAAATAAAAATCAATTTAGACCTCACAAACAACCGGTGATCGCTCCCTCACTCTATGCATCATACACGGAGATTTAGATTCAACTTTACACCTAGGAGAATCTCTCTTTGACTCCATGACTCACAAGCAAAGATTCGAAAAAACCCAATTAGAGTTTCAACCTCTTCTTCGGTAGACCCAACCCGAACCTGACCCGTTTGGTCATTGAGAGGGACTGGCAGGCCCTATATTACCTGATCCAGACTCGTTAAAATACCCCTTACTTATATAAATAAATCTACTAACATTAATAATAATAAAATAGATTTTCATTGTGTCCAACTCATTACTAAATGAATTGGCTTATTAAAAATATGAGTTTATCTAGCTACTAAGGTTTATAATTACATAACCTATAAACAATTCACTCCTAAGAATAAAAATCAAAACCCACTTCACTTTTTCCCCCCTCAATTGCTCGGTAATCGCCACCTTCCTCCTTGCCTTTTTCCATGAACTAGACGGGTACTAATGGCTCAACATAAGTGGGGGTGTGTATTATTTTTTTCGAAATTTCAATTTTATTCTTGAATTTAGCGGTGCTATTACTAGTTTGTTGTTTCTGTTTTGTTATTCTTTTGAGTTAAATATAGTCGATACGGGCCTCAAACCCGACCCGGACCTGCCCGCTACCGAGTAGGGTATGGGTCTTTATAACAAATACCATATCCGTTAATCTGATAGGACATCGAATATCTGCCCGCCCGCCCGGGCCGGTCTGGGTACGGTGGTCCCGGATCCGACCCGACCCGACCCGATGGCAGCCCAGTTGCCAGTCATTTCAGGTCAGAATTGTTGGTTTGATTGGAAGCCTTTTTAAGTAATTAAAACACTCATCTCGCAGAGCAAAGTAGCTGCTGCCTGCTATAGAGAAGCTGCATCCACACCAAGAGGATACAAGTGCGACTCGTCAAACGCTATGGTCAGCCGAGAGGGAAGCTCAAAACAAGAGATAGAGCCTCTGGATTGGTTAGAAATTTTGGTGTCTTGAGGAACGAGCAACTGGTATCATCAACATGCTGGTTTGTGCTAAAATAATTAAAGGTTTTTTTTTTTTTTTTTTTTTATTATTATATATATCACCCCCTTCAAATCATTTGTATTTAAAAAAACCTAACTTGTATACCTAATTAAAATGAACTCATAATATCTTTCTTAATTATGTTTTCATATTTTAACATTTTTTCTTTTCTTCTATGATTCTATTTTTATTTTTACTTTTTTTTTCCCTCATAAAAGCATGATGCGCAGTGTTATTATGCATATACAAGACTCCAATTTGCATAAATAAGGGATAGGTTTGATCCAAAGAATAGATTAGGTTCTTCACAGATCCTAAGTTATAACATCTTTAATTTTAAATATATATAATTCATGTTTTGAAAGCTTAAAAAATATATATAAGGGTATCTCAAGAAAATTTATTGTAAACTTGACAACCAAGTCATTAAAAATAACTAAAAGAGTTAATTTCGAAGAATTTAAAGCACTTTGAAGGGGATTTTTTAAATAGATAGATTTTAGGGCCGGTATTTCTAAATAAGAAAGATTTGACGGGTAGACATCCAAAAAAAAAACCCAATAATTAAACAAACAAATAAAATGATCAAGCCGAGAGTTTTATCAGCTATGTTTTATTAGAGTAACCAATTAGAGAAAAGTAATACAAATTATTTATTAATTTCATAAACTAATTAAGAGATCACATGGTCTTGCTTTACTAACTTGAGCTTGCAAAATTCATATTAATTGCATCAGTTTGACTGCAATATTGTTCACAGGATACAAATAGCTTACTCACACAATTAAACCATAAAATCCTAATAATACTCGCCAATGGCAACATCCTCACTGTATTTATCAAAGTCCATGAAATCATTGAAGCAAACAAAACTATTTATTTGGAGATCAGATTTCAGTAGAAACTTTTTCTTTCCTTTCTGGGGTCAAGACTCAAATCTAGAACAGTAGAACTTTCAGAATTGTCATTTGAGCCAACATGCAAAAAAAACTTTTAACACAACAAACTGCAGCATATTCATCAAAAACCAAAAAATTAATCACAAAGCTTTGCACAACCGTAACAAAATAAAGAAATGGAACGATATCTGTTTATAGTTACTGGAGTTTGCATCCTTACCATCATCGCAATGCTCCAGCACACCCTTCAGTTCATCACTATCTCATAAGTGTGATTAGCAAAGGAAGGGCTATACATATAACAACTTACTTTTGTACCTTCGCCGCGCAATTTATGGTCCCGAACGCCAAGGGTGCAGGCTGCAGAAGTTATCAGCAAACTCGTGTGTCCAGTATCAAGGACACCAGTTATGACCAAAGCAAAACTATCCAACATTCTGTTCTGTGTGCTTTGTTAGGACTGTACAGGCTTTGTTTCAGCAAAATGGATCGCATGTTCATCCTCTCGTGCAGTTGAGAAGAGCCTCTTGCATCCAATTAGCTGAATGGATCAGTGTATTTTAAGTGGGCAAGGGTGACAGAAATGAACTGTTAGTGGGTATTCTGGAAGACAACGAAGAGAAATATAAGCAAAAGAAGCACCCACGCATGATGTTAGGATCAACGATACAAACAGGGCATACATACTAGGATCAATGATACAATGATGATGATATATGTGATAAATTTTGATTTCTTAACTTCAGACTAACCTGCAGTGTACTCCAGATGCAGATATGCTTATTCCGCAGGTACTCACAAAACTAACTAGAGTTTGATTTTTCTATGAAAGATTTAATCAGCAGAATTATACAGAGAGAAATTTGTCTCCACTGGAATTATGGAAGTAAACCAAAACTCTACAGAACATAGACATACTCCTTTCAAAGTTCCCTCTAACTAAGCAACAAGAAAATATTGGTATTACTCAGGAAAAAAGTGTAATCAAAAGATTAAGAAACCACATGCATGCACACTTATGTTAACAATACAACGTGTCAGGGTAACAGTCCCAAGGATCCCAGCAAACTCTTAAGATCATAACATATCAAGCATGCACGATAAATACAACCGAGAAATAGGCGAGACTTGCATGGTTGGCCACCTATCCTAATCCACAAGGCACAATATGGGAGATCCCCTCTTATGAAGAAGAATACAAGGTTACAAGAGAAAGCAACTCTTTAATCTCTCTCCCTTTCTCCTATCATACCCCACACTCTCATGTTCAACTCTTGGCACCACAGGAGAAACATCCAAAGCCGCACATGTTCAGCTCTTGCTCATATCAGAAGAAAACATCCAAAGACGGCTATTAGTCCAAACATAATTGGTATATATAGTCTAGACAAGAAGCCCTGACAGTAGCCATCATTTACACGTAACCCACGACAATACTGATCCCGACCTAGGCCAAAGCCCAGCAAGGCTCTCCACAGTCCAACAGACTGCAACTGTCATTCAACCAGATGCAAGACACAACCCCAACACAATTCCTGTCTGTATCATTGATTCAACAACAATATGCTCTACTGATAATGCATTATAATTTTTCCCATCAAATTTGACATTTGTGCAGATTCCAGATGTGTTGGTTAGTTTCTCTCAAAACTACTTCTGTTGACCATTCATCAATGTGCCAACCAACTCCTGTTTACCATTCATGACATGACATGATATAATTAACAGGAGGCATCTTCTGCAGCCAAAGGAAACATATTATGCATAAAATACACGTGCATATGCACACACACAACATACTAGAAATCGTTTATTGGCACTTCAATGATAATGGGCAATATTTAGTTACAAGAATTATATTCGTCACAGAACTGTTCCACACAGAGATATGGAACTTCCAGGTGCTGATCAGAACCCACTCTGTCCATGAATATTCTTTGTTTTTTCTGGTGCATAATAATTGGTTGTATTTCAAATAGCAGCACTAATTCTTTCGGGAGTGTTTAGCTAGAAAAAAGTTGGAGATACACTATCTTCTTTAGCAATACAAAAAAAATCTACGCTAACAAAGTCTGACTCGGTTATAAATTATGCTCCAAGATGAACTAAATGCCAAGAAATCTTGAAACCTTACAGTTAATTTTATTAACTCTTAGCCTAGAGAAAAAGTTGATCGGCTACATTCCTCTACTTGGCAACTGGTGTTTCAGAGTCAATCATGATTCTCCTCTCTTGCCAGCTATCAGTTGGTCAGAAGTTTGGTACCTATATAAGAAGGGTTAGCATAAAGTGATGGTTCAAGAGGAACATTGCCTTAAGTAGATACTTGACCACTCAAATTTTGCTCGTATAACTTTCCCATCTGGAAGAGGTCTTAGCCAATGAACGTGATGAAGGAAATGACATCATCTATGCTAATACCTAAATATCATTAACCCTTGCAAACTAACTTATCTTATCAATAGATTCAATATGCAATTGTGTCAGGTGCCCCGTTCCCTCTATGCTCTTAATATGCCACATATTATTGGTTTAACATCTATTGTTTTTTAATTTTTTTTATACTTCTAACAGCATATTAATACTATTTAGTGATTTATATAAAGTTTTTGGTTGAGGAAACTAAGAAACATGACCTCATGTAGAAATGCCAGATTTGATGATTTAGATACAGCATAAATCAATCATATACAGAAAAAAAGAGTAGATTGTGACGTTAGAACTATTGACTAAACTAAAATGTTTTTAACCTATAAAGCATGGACACAGATATAGGAAACTGTTTCAACACAATATGGACATGGGGATATACGGCTAATTTTAAAACTAGGACACGGGTGCAGCATGAATTCGGCAAACATTATATGTATAGATTTGTGTTTTTGTGTGTCTATATGCATAGATACATGTAATACACAATGCATGAATATAGATATGTCACAAAAATATGCTATTGTATATGTATAAATATACAATAATAATTAAATTACACTTGTTTGTGTGCGTTAATGTTCATCATTTATAGTATGAATTTTTAAAGAGCGACAATTAAAAAACACAATATTTTTAAATGCTCTAAAATATTTTCGAGTCATATAAATTAATAATTATGTGAATTATCCTTAATGAGAAACTAGACAAGGTATATAAATGCAATGCATTTACAAGTAATAAGGTCATAAATTTTTTTATTCAAAATTAGATTTTTCAAAATTAAATTCCTTTTTTTAAATTTTGTAGCCATGGTTACATCAAGGATATGTCTTGATACGTCTAGGATACAGTTTGAGGAGTATCTGACATGCATCAGTCAAGTATCCGACACGGGAATGTCCCTTCAACAAAGTATTTGTGCTACATATAAACTATTTCCACACACATCCCCACCCAGATTTGCTCTATTTTTTATTTTGTGATAATGATATATAAAGTTTTTGGCTGAGGAAACTAAAAAACATGACCTTGCGTAGAATTTTCAGATTTAATGATCTAGATGTTGATGGTTTCCACCTAAAGCTTTGGATGCTACTAGAATAAACTTGAGAAGAAGTTAAATGTCCTGTATATCTTCCCAACTTTTGTAATTAAAATATATGTCATCATATAATTCATTTTGTACATACAAAACCAAACAAATAAGATAACAGTTGCAGAGTCCAAACACATTGATCTCCAAACAACCAGAAGAGGCATGGGCACCATTTATACCGATGCCATAAAATAGTGTTCGAGATCTCCTGCACCATTTGCACATTTAGGGCATGGGCACCTTGCCCCCCCCCCCCCCCCCCCCCCCCCCCCCCCCCCCAAACCAACACACACACACACACACAGAGAGAGAGACGCACACAAAAAAAAAATAACACTGAAACACACACACACACGCACACACACACACACAAAGCAAAAGAAGAAGAAGAAGAAAGATAAGAAAAGAAAAACTCAACAAGCGCGCACACAAAAGGAAATGAAAAAAAGGAAAAGGAAAAAAGAACAACTCTTTCTTATTAAGGCCAAGAATGTATCAGATTTCTTCCTGCAGTTGCTGCATACCAGTAGGAAGAACAATAAAACTGCTGATAAGTTTGAAATAATAATTGTACACAAAAGGTGCATAATGATGCTTATGAGATGTAGAACACTCAACAGTGCGAGGACAAAAGTTTTGAGAGGACTGTTATCTTAGCTGAAAGTATATTCAAAGAGTAAATTTACACACAACTTACGGAGCCTAGCACTGCTAAGCAATAATGGGACACAATCATAATTAATAAAGAGCAAACAAAATGCATCAACAAAATAAATAACAAATCAGTCGTTATTGCATTATTTAACTACAGGATGAGAGTTCTTCAGCTTTGGAACCTTAAAATTAGAGTGAAACAACGGTGGTCTCTCTCCTGATGAATTAGACCTTGTTCTTCGCTTGCTCGAGCATTGCACAAGTCCCTGGGAGGGAATTGAGATGAAAACAATAAGTTAGCATTTATTACGACCATAACCATGTCATCTGATCTTACAGTGGAAATATTGAGAATATGATCATACATGAAGCAGCAATATTATGCCAGATCTAAGTTAACTTCATCAATGTAAACTGCAGAAAAATGAAATAGTGATGTGAAACAAGGGGGATCAACAATAAAATACTCAATCACGTTTCACCAATAAAAAACGATCACTGAGTAGGAAACATTAAAACTAATAATTTAGCAAATTATTTATCAGATTAACATGTGCATGTAAAATTCAATTTCAAACGAGAATCAATTAAAGATATTAATTTATGCAGGCAAAAGATTTTACGATCAATATCAAATCTACTGAATTACATACAAACAGATATGCACAATTTCACATTTGTGGACAGCAGCTAAATCGATAAAATATTAGAGACTAATTATCAGATTCCAAATAACTGATTTGAATTAGAAACGTAACTACTGAGAATCATATCGATCTCAGTGTCATGTGATTACTGTAAATGTGTAGTACTCTTCTTCACGAACTCAATGCCTTAAACCATGCCGTAATTTGGACTTCGGATGAGAGAGATACAACTTGAAAACAAACTTCAAACACTTAACAATCAATTTTTGCTGTAGCAGATCCGGCACTGTAGCAGCGAGTTATAGTAAATACTGTAGCATGTGGGGATTTAAAGAATTTTTCTGGGATTTTTTGAGAGAGAAATTTGTTAAGAGATTAAGAAATTTGTGGAAGAGAATAAATTTAAGAGAGTGGACTGTCAGCACTCGAAGGCGCACGCAACGGGAAAAGAGGGGATAAACAATTAGGACATCACACTCTAATTGAGGCTAGCTAGAGTTTCATACCATTAATCTAAGATTTCTCTAAGAGTTTCATACACAAAGAGAGAAATTGTAGAGAGATCACAAACTCATACAAATTTGAGAGAAATTTCATCATAATTCATTGCATTTGAAAAAGTGAATACATGGGGCTTTTATATAAGCTACAAAATTGTACTCTCCTACTTCTATTTGGATTACATAATCAAACTCCTAAAAGAGATCAAAAATATAAATGAAAGAGAAAAATACATTAAAAACCTTACATGAAAAAAACCAAAAATCCTACTACAATTCTAATTACTAAAACCCAAAATAAAGAAACTAAAAACATAGAATTCTACTATTGAGAAGCGTCTTCTCCACTGATGATATACACAGCATACATGTGGCTTGATGTACGCATCATTCTCCTGGTGTTGGAGAGAACTCGACTCCGTCAAGTTAGAAGTAAAAGTGCTTACATACTGTTTTAAAATTTCATAATCAATCTTTGGTAGTTCACTTCGGCCTAGTCATGTTTCATCAATTAGTACTTTTTCTTTACAACAAATCAGATATTTTCGAATTCTACCATCTGAGTAGTGATAATTTTATCATCTAAGAATTTATCAACTTGAGATGTTGTATAAGGGTAAAATATTTGGTAGTAGTAAAATGAAAGAGCTCTAGAAAATAGACTCATGGGAAGGCTCATCAACAAGTGAGATAACATCAAGACCCTTGTAACCCCACTAAGTACTTAATATCGAAAGTAGAACTGATGCCAACATTTATAGAAAGATTTATAGCATAAACATTATCATTTAATTTCATCAAGATTTGAAATGAATAAGCACTACAAACATGCAATTGTTTAACAGCATCACCAATATTAAAAGTTCTTTAATTTGTGCCTATCATGAACTCGCATCTCATAATTGACAATGTTTTGTGCAACTTTATTACTGATTTCCTCGTGTGATTCATGCACATGTGATGCAAATGATGATGCAGACTCGGTTGATAAAAAGATGATGCAAACTCACTTGACTTATCATGACTAGCTATGGGAACAAGGTCTATGGAGAAAATCAATTTAGTATTTAACATATGCCACAATGAAAAAGGAAATGGTGTTGAAGATAGAAAAGGAAGGGATTAGTGATCAAAACAGGTAATGACAATAGGAATTGATAGTAAAGGGGTGGAGAAAGTGGCGTTAGCAGTAGAGTCAGGGGAAGGAAAAGACGGATGATAGTAAACTCCTTAACCACATAGTGACTTTCAGAGAAATAGTACTATCAGGCTTAAGTCTTCAATGAAAACCTCGTCATTAATGGTAATCTTAAATGGGCTTGAACAGTTAGCGGTAACATATCCATAACCTTTACACTTGTAGCACTTAGTTGTGAGACTAATCTTGAAAAATTATTTCCAGTATTCATGCTTTTATTGTTATCAGATCTCTCTTCGACTTCTCTAACTGTGAGGATCACATTCGAGTTTTGGTTGAAAGATTCATAATTTAGAGTAGGTTATCACAATTTTAATCATGAAATCATGTGTTGGTTGGGACTCCATAGTATGGTTTGAGGGAGTGAATTTGGTCGGTGGGAATGAAAGTGTATTAGATCTGTGGGGTTAAACAGATTGGGGAGGTCTAATCTCATAGAAATATGGTGGCATGTACTTGATTTCTTGCTTTACTTTCATCCTAACCCATGTGTCAATTGATTGACGAAGCGGGCTTTCTTATCTCTTTCCAATTATGCCCAGTATTGACTAGCTTGCCCAGTCAGTTTCGTGATAGCGAACCTGACTTTCTCAGCTTCAGAAAATGGGTACTGGTTGAAGTACATTGCATGCTTTGTAGCCAATTCAGAAAATTTTGAGGATTCCTTAAATAACTAGAATAATCTAGACGACATTAAAAGTTGGGATGTCCATAGTGGGGGAAATTTTACTACTCTCCTAGAAGATATATGTTAACACTACGGGTTGGCATGCAATATTTCAGTTCTAATATGTATGCAAATCTAAACTAATTTTTATTTTATTTTTTATTTGTCAGGTTAATCAAACCCTTAATTTTACCAGTCCAATTGGTCAAATCAGCGTAGCTCAGGTGAGAGACTTTCCGCTTTTGACGTTCTTTAATTACAAAACCACGTTGAGAACTCTTTCTTAGTTATACGCTAATCGTAAAAAAATTTAGTAAAAAAATTTGCCCTTCAATGATTTCTAAATTACACTAATTTTTTAAGGTTTTAAATAAAATTTAACAAGATGCAAGAAAGTAAATAAATGTAACTAATATGCAAATTCTACCTAATTGTACTAACCAAACTGATATGAAACATGTATGTGTGCGTGGGGATTAGCAATAAAACACTCAATTATGCTTCACCAACAAGAAACGATCATTGGATAGAAAGAATTAAAACTAATAATCTAGCAAATTGTTTATCAGATTAACATGGCATGCGAAATTCAATTTCAAACGAGAATCAATTTAAGATAATAATTTATACTGGTAAAAAATATCAAACTACTGAATTACAGGTAAGCAGATACGCACAATCTCATGTTTGTGGACAACAGCTAAATCGATAAAATATTGAGACTAATTATCAGATTCGAGATAATTAATCTGAATTAGAAACGTGCCCACTGAGGATTAGTCATCTAGTCATGTGATGAATGTAGATGTGTAGTACTCTTCTTCACGAACTCAACATTTTAAACTGTGGGTAATTTGGACTCTGGATGAGAGAAATACAACTTGAAAATGAACTTTGAACACTTAACAGGTCTATTTTTACTGTAGCAGATCTGGCACTGTAGCAGCCGGCCGGCGTTGTAGCAGCGAGTTGTACTGTAGAAAATATTGTAGTGGGTGGGGATTTGAAGAATTGCTCAAAGATTTTTTTGGAGAGAAATTTGTTGGGAAGTTAAGAACTTTGTGAAAGAGCAAAAAGGACCATCAGTACTCAAAGAGAAGAATTTTGAGAAAGTGGATTGTCAGCACTCAGAGGCGCACGCAACAGAGCAAGAGAAGGGATAAACAATTATAGCTTCACACTCTAATCGAGCTAGCTAGTGTTTCACACTACTAATATAGGGTTTCTCTAAGAGTTTCACGCACAAAGACAGAAATTGTACACAAATTTGAGGGGGAAATTCATCATAATTCATTTCATATTAAAAAGGTGAATACATGGGACCTTTATATAGGCTACAAAATTGTACTCTCCTGCTTTTATTTGGATTACATAATCAAAATCCTAAAATAAATCAAAAGTCTAAAAGAAAGAGAAATATACATAAAAAACCTATAAGAAAAAAATCAGAAATCTTACTACAATTCTGCTTAGGGCCTGTTTGGTTAAGGGTGAAAGTGAGGAAGTGAAGAAGTGAGGAAGTGGTAATAGTTCCCTTTGGAACTTAAGAATTGGTTAGTAAGTTTTCTGGTGTTTGGATGTTGTTGGGAAGTGTGGTTTGAAAAATGTTATGTCTTTTCCAGTGTTTGGATGGTAATGTGGAAGTGAAAGTGAAAAAGTTGACTACAAAGTTGACTGCAAAATAATATTAAATTAAAAATTAATTAAGAAAAATAAAAATTAGACTGTAATTAGAATGCAAGTGAGATTTACATGAGCAAAAAATTAACTGTTGAGATGCTACAACTTATTACAAATGAGATTTATATGACCACAAAATTAACTGTAGCACTCTGGAAGTGAGGAAAACGTTGTGTAAAGGAGAAAAGAGAGAAGGAAAAGAACTTTTTCCATTTTCCTTTTCCGGTGTTTGGATGAACAGCTGAAATGAGAAAAGACACTTCCCACTTCCTCACTTCCACCCAATTCCTTGAATCCAAATAGCCCCTTATTAAAAAACCCAATATAAAAAAAACTAAAAATACATAGAATTCTACTACTGAGAAACTGGAACGAGACGTCTTCTCCATCGATGATACAGATGTCATACATGTGGCTTGATGTCCACATCAAGTAGTGTCTGGCACCTTGAGGGCATTGAACGGAAGTTACGGAACTAAACATTTCGAATTAAATATAGTAGGTCATAACTTAAATAAAAAACTAAATACAATGTGAGTGAATGAAAAATCTAATTCAATAACTATAGTCTACAGATAGCTCTCAGATCGACATAACATTAACCTTAGCATATTTATGGTTAATTTCCTTCTTTCATCAGTTGTGAGGAAGAAAAGTTGAGCTACAGTTTAAACTTTAACAAGGTCTGCTATTTGGTACTTGATAGTTATTAACTATTTTCAAAGTAAATTATGTATAGATGCAAGTTTTGGTATCTATCCGTCATTCCATCTCATTACATACATATTATTTCCAGCCTTCCATATAATCTAATAGCAGAAGCCTGATGTTATTTACTATTCAGAAACTATTTACAGTTACCTCGGTCTTTGTTTAGTATGAAGTTGACAATAACACAGTTTATTGAACCAGTTTATGATCTTTTAAACAACAAAATTGAAGAAATTAACATTAACAGAGTTTAAAGCATGGTTTCAAACATGGGCTGAATTCGATATATACTGAGATACCCTATACGATATTAACCCTATAATATGGCCTGATATCAGGGCTGATATTGATGACATTGTTACTAAAAACCATTAACCGATATCGATTTCGTGATTGTAAACCATGGTTTAAAGATTGTGAATTTAAAAGTTCCAAGTAATCTGTTAGGTATTCAAGAAATACTAATACCATAATATGTCCCCTTAAATTTTCAGAAATCTAGGAGGCTGTGATCTTGTGATATTGGTACTATTTGGATGAACAGCTATTTGGATGAACAGCTGAAATGAGAAAAGACACTTCCCACTTCCTCACTTCCACCCAATTCCTTGAATCCAAATAGCCCCTTATTAAAAAACCCAATATAAAAAAAACTAAAAATACATAGAATTCTACTACTGAGAAACTGGAACGAGACGTCTTCTCCATCGATGATACAGATGTCATACATGTGGCTTGATGTCCACATCAAGTAGTGTCTGGCACCTTGAGGGCATTGAACGGAAGTTACGGAACTAAACATTTCGAATTAAATATAGTAGGTCATAACTTAAATAAAAAACTAAATACAATGTGAGTGAATGAAAAATCTAATTCAATAACTATAGTCTACAGATAGCTCTCAGATCGACATAACATTAACCTTAGCATATTTATGGTTAATTTCCTTCTTTCATCAGTTGTGAGGAAGAAAAGTTGAGCTACAGTTTAAACTTTAACAAGGTCTGCTATTTGGTACTTGATAGTTATTAACTATTTTCAAAGTAAATTATGTATAGATGCAAGTTTTGGTATCTATCCGTCATTCCATCTCATTACATACATATTATTTCCAGCCTTCCATATAATCTAATAGCAGAAGCCTGATGTTATTTACTATTCAGAAACTATTTACAGTTACCTCGGTCTTTGTTTAGTATGAAGTTGACAATAACACAGTTTAATTGAACCAGTTTATGATCTTTTAAACAACAAAATTGAAGAAATTAACATTAACAGAGTTTAAAGCATGGTTTCAAACATGGGCTGAATTCGATATATACTGAGATACCCTATACGATATTAACCCTATAATATGGCCTGATATCAGGGCTGATATTGATGACATTGTTACTAAAAACCATTAACCGATATCGATTTCATGATTGTAAACCATGGTTTAAAGATTGTGAATTTAAAAGTTCCAAGTAATCTGTTAGGTATTCAAGAAATACTAATACCATAATATGTCCCCTTAAATTTTCAGAAATCTAGGAGGCTGTGATCTTGTGATATTGGTACACCAGCGGGGTTAGGTGTTTGTAGAAGAATCTCTCCTTGATGGAAAAAGTACCAATTAATAGTGTCACTATCTAAATTTGTCTCAAGTTCTTGCACACAAAGGAGAGATGAGAAGAGAAACTTTTATGATGTTATTGAGATTTTCGGACAGGATACAGTGTCTTTTTAATTTACTCAAAATTATCCACATAGGATCAAACTTGTGAATCCACTGGGTTGCTGATTTCATTTAAGTTTTTTTTTTTTTTTTTGGTTTGGGGGGTGGGTGGGGTGCTAAAGAAGAGGAAAAGTTTTGCTAGTATTGGGAACAAATTTTAAGTGTCCATCTCTAACAAGGTTCAAAGTTTCGGCCGGGTCGGAGATGACTCAGCCAAGTCGTCTCTAGAACGGTCACCACCGATACGAGAACGAGACGCGAGTCATGAGTTATGGCAGAAATTTTGCGACTCAGACATGACTCGGCCGAGTCGCGAAACAACTCGGTCTGTCTCGACCGATTCGACCGAGTCATCTCTGAGTCAGGTTATAAAAAAGAATAAAAAAGTGATCTTACCCGATTTGGATTTTAGGATCGCCCCCTACCGCCGTCATCACCCACCGGCCTGCCCACCCATGAGATTGTCGACGTTCGCCCGCGTGATCGCCTCCGCCACTATGAGTCTCTCCCTCTCTCTCCCATTGTCTCTCTCCCTCTCTGTCTCGATCTCTCTCTCTCTCTCACTCTCACTCCCTCCCTCTCTCAAATCTGAAGTCTCTCCCTCTCCTCTCCTTCTCTGTCCCAATCTCTCTCTCAAAGAGATTGAGAGAGAGATCGGGGCAGAAAGGGAGGGGCAGAGATCAGAGGGAGGGAAAGAGTGGGGAGAGAGATCAGAGGGAGGGAGACCCTCGCCCGCCGTCGCCCGCCTCCACAGAGAGTCGCACATCGTCGCCCGCCTCCACACAAACACACAAACACACACACACACACACACACACACACACAGAGAGAGAGAGAGAGAGTGTGTGTGTGTGTGTGTGTGTGTGATACTATTTATGTGAGTGAGAGAGACTCTCTATGTCTAAGAGAGAGCGATTGAGTGACACAGAGAGTGAGTGAGACATAGACTAAATCTCACCCTCTATCTTTATATTGAGTGTGCTAGGTAATATATTTTGGACATCTGATATATAAATATTGATGTCTATATTTTTTTTATGATTTGTTATGATTTTTCAGAATATTTTTAGCTTTCTATGTAGCGTTTTGCGTGTATCGCCCGAGACCGATCCGAGACGCCTTGACCGATGCATCTCAGTTCCCATCGAGTCGATGGCCAAGACCGGAAATTTGAACCATGATCTCTAATGACTCATATTTATCCATAGAGATTAGCAACCAGGTTCCTGGTTTTCATTTAAGACCAAAATATATTGTAGTTAGCATTTCAAAATTGAATTCTAAGACTGATAGAGAGGGTTGAAGGGGATTGATTGTGTGGTTTGGAATTGGCATTATGAAGGGGAAAAACTGAGGAGAACCGCCAAACTTCACCAGATACCTATACAGTTTCTCAATTTATTATCAGCGCTTGCCTTGCTTTTTTATATATAACCCCACTTGAATACAATTTACATACAGACTCATATATTTACATATGTAAGTCCATGTATTTATTCTGACACTCCCCCTCAAGTGGAGCACGGATATCAACAATGCTCAACTTGGACAAAATAGACTAAAAAACTGAGCCTTGTACAATCCCTTTGTTTAAAATCAGCTAAGTGAAGAGAAGTAGGGATATATGGTAAATATAACTCCTCAGAAACAACTCTTTACCTTATGAAACATTGATGCATCTCTATACATTTAGTTCAGTCATGCTGAACTGCTTCATTAGCAACACTGATTGTCGCCTTGTTATCACAGTAAAACTTCATTGCCATTTCACAACATATTTTGTTCTCTGAAAGAATTATTGTTGTCCCATTTTCCATAGAGCGGTAACAAGCATTAGATGGGGAAACAAAAGATTATCTTTTACCATCACTAAATTTCCTCCAAGCATAATACCACATCCAAGTGCAGATCATCTATCATCAGCACCCTGCCAATCTGCAACTAAGTAAAACCACTGACCTTGTATAGTTGTGATTTGCAAATAACAAACCTTTTCCACGACAACTCTTTAAGATCTCTATAACTACCTCCATATAAGGCACTCTTGAGCTATTATGCATGTTATGGATTCTTCTATTTGAGCGTCGTATTTGTATCCAGTATGTATCAGTGCTGATACATGCAGATACATGCAGTATTCATCCTGGGGTTGTGTTGTACGAATCATGCGCATGCCCAGTGGAAAACAACGTTTGCATTCTGGACGGATCGCATGGGATTCGGGTTTTGGAGTTGCAGGTGGAATATTATGAGTTTACAGGTTCGTTTTACACTTCACTTTAAAGAGATAACTTAGACGGTCTAGGTATTTAAACCCCTACCCGCTAAATTACAATAAATGTTTGTCGATTGAATCGATAATAAGTACCTCTTTCTCGGTTCCTCCCCTCCCCTCTCCTGACCCTTCATTCAGATCATGAATGACATCGGCATGGAAGTTGACAAGGATGTCGGCATGGAAGCCAAAGGCAAAGCGAGGTGAGACAACACACCAAACTACTTTGTAAAAGAAGTCATCAAGGGCTCCTATGAGAGTGGTGTCTAAACTCATGGGTTCGAGTGAGTTGAATTTGACTTGATTCGTGATGATCAAGCGTTTAACTAATTTGAAGCATTTTATTTTTGGGATATATGTTGATTTTTTGATGTTGCAGCAACAAGAAGTCCACGAGAGAGGAACATGAGATTGGAGAGTATGTGCATGCTCGACGATTTGGAATTTGGCGAGGAAGAAGAAGCAGATTCAATCATTTTGTTGTTTTTTTCTTACATGTGAGATGAGAGTTGAAAATTTTTAGGTGTTTGACGATCTTAGCATCTACAAAATTTAACCGTGTGATCTATGTAAATTTTAGGTGTTTGATCTTTTGTGTTATTTTTTTATTTTTATAGTTTATTTCGGTTAGAATTTTGACTTGTTTTCAAGAAAAGATGATGGTCCAAGAAGATCCAATCAAATTGCAGAAGACGAAGGCTTGAAGCAGAAGAAACAAATCCAACAGAGTTAAATTAGTCCACTATATAGTCGACTAATGCTCAGTCCAGTCGACTAGACAGATACAGAGAGGGGCAATATACAAATTAGTCGACTAATACAAGGTACTAGTCGACTATCATGAAGGACTAATCGACTATATAGTTGACTAGATTGAGATCCCAACTCTTTGTCGGGCAGATTAGTCGACTACTCTAAACGGGCCAGTCGACTAATAAGGTGTCTGGGCGTTTTCGAGTTTTTTTTGGAGTTCAAATAGAATTCAATTTTTATTCAATGAAAGTTTGTTTCTAAAGTTTAAAGGGTCTAGAATTTTTCTGGATCAGGGAGATCAACTCCTACAAGGATTGATTAAGTTCTTCAAGCATCCAACGACCAAGCTCATCTCAGAGTTAGAATAGGGTTTGTATTATAAAACTCTATACATATAGATTGTAACATAGTATATTATATCTTGAAGAAAATCAGAGGAAGCCAAGAACGAGAGAGGAAGGTAACGGTGCATAGAGAGAGTATTCTCTTGTAATCTTTCAAGGGGAAGGTGAATACTCTTATGGGAATCAAGAGAAGGTTAGATCTCTTGTACAAAATTTATTAATAAAACTCTCCTAAGGTCTCTCCCTGTAGACGTAGTCCAAGTTTGGGTCGAACCACGTTAAACCCTCGTGTTATTGTTATTACTCTTTTGTCTTGATATTGCTAGTTTGCTTTACAGTAGTTTTTCTTTTGCAAGTATTGTCATATTACCACGCTTCGCAATATCAATCTCGGCAACAATAATTGGTATCAAAGTATGCCAATTCAACTAACAATTGGTAGCACAGCATATCAATGCCGCTAACAATTTCTTGTTACCATAAGGATGGACTTTGATTTTTCTGATGTGGATTTAGTTTTCTATTATTTGGGCTTTTTCTGATTTTTCTTTCTGTTAAATGAAAAATATTTATACAGAAATTTGTACTCTATGGTGCGTAAAATTGCTCATGAATTTGTCCTAAATTCGGGTTTTGTTTCCTTGATTTAGCATTTGGTTTCATTTCCTTGATTTATGGTTAGGATTGACAAGAAATGGTTAGTCTAAAATTCTGTTATTAAGATTAAAGGAGGATATTGAACATATAACTTATCACCAAGTAAAAAAATTCATTTTGTCTTATGCTGTTATTAAGATGGATTCGAAAAAATTGACAATATATATATATAATACTTTAATTGATTTGATGTATTGTATCACTGACTTTTTGAAATTTTACGCATCCATGTATCTGTATCGTATTGTACTTGATACTCGTACCCGTATCATGCAACCTAACTCTTGAGTCATGCATGGATAGACTAACAATGATCACAATAACAGGCAATATCAGGCTGAGTCAAAGAAAGATCAACTTATCTGCCAATCTTTGATATCATCCCACATCTTGTCCAATGGAATATCCTTCTTTCTCGATTGTGTATTCAGGTCAATAATAGGTTTATCTGCTGGCCTGCACCTAAGCATCCCAGTATCTTATAGGACATCAAGAGTATACTTATGACAATCCCAATTCCTCTTGGTGACCTAGAATGTTCATGTCTCAAAAGATTCTTAAGCTTTCCAAGGTCTCTGATCTCAAATTGAGCAGACGAGAAATTATTTAAATTTTTGCTACAAAGGAATAGTTTGCAGCGCTCACTGTATCATCAGAAATGTCTATCAAAGCACTAAACAATTTCCCTTTTCTCTTAAAGAAGAAAGTCCAATCAAGATCAGAACTACTTTAAGAGAAACCATACCTTTCAATTGCCTAAGTAAATCATTCAAACCTCAGTCTATACAATCTCTTTTTCAACTTATACAACTGCATTTGGTTGTTGTGAATCTTGGAGAAAAAGACATAAACCTTTTCACGCAAATCTCCATTTAGAAAAGCATTCTTTAGATGCAGTGATGTAACTCCTAGTTTTATTTTGCTGCAAACAAATATCACCTTTTCACTATAAATATTCAATTTAAAGCAATCTAGAGATCATACATTACATTATCCTTTTTGTACATCTTTTCTTTTTTCTTTCTTTTTATTTTCTTTATCTCATACTCACTCTCAAACCAAAAGATAAGCCTGCTGTTGAGCTTTGACCTGAGTGGTTATAAACCGATCTACTTGATATTGGTATGTCAATCTCCATATCATCATGTACTGCGCCTAATTCTACAAACTTCGCACTGCTCTAAGCAACTTTTAGTTCCTAGTTGGAGTCTTTTAGAGCGCCCCACACACCCTACCCCAAGAAAGCCAAAGGAAAAGAAAAAATAACAACCACTACTGATGTCAGACTTCTCTTTTCAAACTTCTCTTCCTTATTCTTCTTGTTTTTATGATGGCAGTAAACCCTAGCTCCCCTTAGCCTATTTCCCTTAGTTTTTCCTAAAGATAGCCGAATTAGCATATTCCTGGCTCTAGAAGGATTTCTTTTGGAGGAGTTCATGAATCCTTTTGGCAGGGGTAGCATGAGGCTAGTTATCCTAGCTCAGTCAATTCTGTTTGGCATGTCTTATTGTACGTGGCATGTGGAAGCATGAGGCATGACCATCTGGTGAGCAGCATTGATGAAAATCTTGTGCTTCAGATGTTTTTATAGTTACCCCATGTGCTCGATCACAATGCACTATATTGTGCAGAAGTTTACTGTTTTGCAAGGGGTGTGACAGAAGGCAAGCAATCGAAACTTGTCTAATTATATGAGAATGAACTATGTATTCTTATTGTACGATAAAGCTGTCTTCATCAAGAATATGTCTTCACCTCCCTTAAATTACGATACAGTCGACTACAGAACATGTCGAGGTCTGTAATATCAGAAGCATAGCTAATGATCTGGCACATTAATGTCCAACATGTAACAGAAGCTTCACAGTTATAAATAATGTGTGAATTCTTGAGGCAATTTCGAGGCAAACAATTTGATTGTTCGAAAATGAGTCATTGCACCTTGCAATGATAGGGAGCATGAGCATTCAACATAATACCTGTAAAAAGGTGCATCTCTGCAACTATTTCTACAATAACACAACTCATCCTAATTTGAAGTATAGCATATTAGTTGAGATTTAAATATATTAGTGACGTGTGAGAATCAACCTTGAAAATTATATTTAGAAATAGTTCCAGAGTAGGAGTATTTAACACCAAACAAACAAGTAACCAGAAGATAATATGTCTTAGCGCCTAAAAGAATGAAATAAATACAACCAACTACATTTATACAGTAAAAAACTTAGAGAGCTATAGCGATAAAAGATAAATATGAGTGAATTGAACATATGACACTTACATGGACTGGGGCAGATGCTCGTGATCCAGAAGAATCATCATTTGCACGTGTACGCTTTTGGCTTGCATCTTGCTTCGCACTTTCTGTCTTACGTATCCTGGAACCCTTTCTTGGATTACTCTCCGATGGGGTCATTGAGGCATTTCCTGAACGTTCTTTAAAAAATCTGGATTTCCCAACTGTGCAATTCTGCACATCTGTCTCAAGCTTGGCAAGCTCACTTCTTAATTTAGCAATTGTTTCATCCTTCTCTTTGGCTGATGAGCACAATTCCTCCTTATCAAGCTGAAGCTGTTTGATCTTCTCATTAGCCTGCTCAGCTTCTTGAGTGCGCCTTCTCATGTCCAACTCATGCCTAGCTTTTAGTTCAGCTATAATTTCATCCTTCTCATTCGCTGATGTCTGTAGCTCCTGCAAATTATGTTGAAGCTTCCCTATGGCTTCATTAGCATGTTCGACTTCAATTTTCTTGCTCTTAAGAATGGCAGTGTAGTCACTCTCCATTTTCTTTAACTGGTTCCACACAAAATCCCTCTCTGCTAACAGGCAGAAATCTCAGCTTCCTTCTTCGAACTGAGCTTCTTATAATGCTTCAGTTTTCTTATCTGACTCGTCTCTCCTTCTAGAGTTGTTGTGCAGTGCTCCGCTTCTTTGGAACTTTCTGGACACCTTGAATCACAAACTCTTGTTCTACCTTTACCAGCTTCTCCAGTTTTCAGATTCTCCTAACAGACCAAAGGAACCGAAGGGAATAAAAATCACATGAATACGGAGTAGAACACAATTACTTCTATTGAACTCAACATACTCCATAAGGAAGTTTTTCATGACATTCTTTTTACTTGGGAGTGCAGGCATACCTTCAGCTCTGAGAGCTCAGCACTCAATGTTTTCACACAAGCACGGAAATCCTCCAAATCAGACTCAGCAAGTTCTGATGCACAAAACATGAAAGCGCATTATAAGCAAAAAATGAAATCTTTTTAAGAAAGAAACAATAATGTCCAACTGGAACTTATAGGCGAAAGATTCTGTCTTTACTTATAAATTACAATTCCGAGCTAAACTTTAAAAGTTTGCAACATTAGACCAGAACCCCCAATTCTGAACCAACATGTCCTAGGGTAGTGTAGGGACAGTACACAAGGCCAATTTTTTCCCAAAATAGGCTACAATACGTATCGTAAACAGCTATAGTTCTTTTCAGCAAATTCTCAAACTTATCACTTTCATACTACCAATTCTATGATAGAAAAAAGAACTAGTGATTTTTCCCCTAATCCCCTTATATCTTGGGGCGGAAGTTAGCAGTTCTCTGATTTACATAAAAGGGGACATCTTTATGCATGATGAAAAGAAATGAATCATAATCGCAATAAAAGGAGAATGAAAGAAAGAAATTCTGACCATACTGCTTCTTGTAGGCCAGAGCCTCCCTCTGCTTCATGTCCACCATGAGATCAATCTTCGCCTCCTGAATCTTGCGACCTTTCGTCTCCTCTTTCTTTAGCTACAGACAAAGAACAATTGTCAAAATCTCGGACCACAGCCCCAACGACGATTTGGCGGTTTAGGGTTAGGGTTTGGGCCCACGCACCTGAGCGATGTGGGACTCAAGAAAGCGGGCTCTCGAGGACCAGTGGTCGTGCTGGAGGTGAATGTACTGCTCGAGGAACTTGCGGTCGTCAGCTAGGGTTTCGATCTGGGACTGCTGAGATTGCAGCATCTCGACTAGGTTTTTGAGGATTCGCTCCCACTGGTGGCGACCGGAGGACAACGGGGAAATCTGGCGCCTGCCCATGGGTCGATCTATTCGAACTAGAGATTGAGAGAGAGAGAGACAGAGAGAGAGAGAGAGAGGCGTTGTTATTAGACTTCAACCTTGGCAGGAGAGAGTGGGGGGAGGACCGTTGTGAACTATTCGGACAGGAGATGTTGGTGTCAGTTTCAAGTAGTGTCGGCTAACTGGACGTATCGGATTCCTCCGTCAGCCCAATGATTTAGTGTGATTTAGTGACGAGATCGGTCTCGTCACGAATTCGACGAGACGGATTGAAAATTCGGATAACGAATCGGGTCTCTCTGGATTCGCCGAGACGGACTGATCCTGTCTCAACATTTTTTAATTATTTTTTTAATTCGAATTTTCTTAAATTTTTAAATTTAAAGTTATAAAAAAATTAGGAAAAAATAGTAAAAAAAAAGGAAAAAATTTAAAATTTTGTCTAAAATTATAAAAAAATAATAAGATTGATATTCACTAATTACAAGTTTTTTAAGGTTAATTATTTTATTAATATGAAAAAATTATATACCAATATGCTCATCACATATAATGTACATAAAACTCATACCGTATAATATACATAAAAAACTCTGGTGCTCATCTCATACAATGTACATAGAAAACTCTGGTAGTTCTCTACTCTTCATCATCGTCCTGTTCAAATTCTTCATCTAGAATAGCTTTTCCTTATGTGTGTCTTTCTGTATCGAACCAGTCCTTTAAGCAAACAGTCATCTCCAAGTGTTTCGGCGTCAGCCTCTCCTCCAGGGTGTCAAAACTCTACCACCTGCAGAAAATGCGCTATCGGACGCTACTGTAGAGGCCGGAGGTGTCAATATCTCGGACGCTACTATAGAGGCCGAAGGTGTCAGTATATCTCGGGCCATGGTAGAAAGAACAGGAAATTGTTTTCTCTGTTCTTTCTACCATGACAAAACATCAAATGTTTCCCATAGTTCATCATCATTTTCATTTATTTCAGCAGGCATTGTGTTCAAATATAAATTAAGTTCGTCAGATGAATCTGCTCCTAAAGAGTGTTTCTTTCTAGTATTAGAGTAAAGTAAACTTTTAAAATTAGATAATCTTTTATCTAGACTAGTAGAAGAAGTTTGTGATGGTGTGGGTGTCCTAAATTCAGAAGAGGAAGGGGGAAATAACTCATCTCTGTAACATTTCTTCTAAAAGAGATCTAATTTCTAAAAGTAATTTATCTACATCTTGTTCATATTTTAAACATAAAATAAAATTGATAATAAAAGTTTTAAATTATCTATTTTAATTCTATGATCCATAATTGCAGCTAAGTAAAATAAAAAGGCATATTTTTAAAATATTTTCGAAATTTTTCTTTCATATCATGTATAGCCTCTTCAAGACTGTCATCATCTCTGTATGTAACAAATACTTGAGCAATCTCATTAAGATTATAAAAAACTAAGTTACATGTGGGATAATATGTACCAGAAAGTACTTTTACAGTGTCAAATTTTTCTAGAAAAGTACAAAAAATTTTATACAATTTCCACTCTTCATCGCTAATATAATAAGATGAACATTCATTTACTGTAAAAAATTGAATTGCTTGTTTATAAATAAGACAATCTTTAATCATATTGTAGCTTGAATTCCAACGAGTTTTCATATCTACTTGGAGTAGTTTTTCCTTCAGTCCACATTGTCGGCAATAACTTTTAAAAGATTGTCTCCTAGATCCACTGTGTTTTATATGTAAAATAATTTCTTTAACTTTATAAATATATTTGTCTAAGATTTTTAGACCATTTTGTACACATAAATTCAATATATGGCAAACACATCTAACATGAAAAAGTTTACCGTTTAAAATCGGATCTAATAACGTTTTCAATTGTCTTATTGAAGCAGTATTTTCACTTGCATTATCAAAAGAAATAGAAAATATTTTATTTTCTATACTATAATTTCTACAAGTAAGAAAAATTGAATTTGCTACATTTGTAGTAGAATGTTTCTCAGAAAATTTAGAAAATGATAAAATACGTTTTTGTAAAATCCAGTTATCATCAATAAAGTGAGCAGTAACACATAAATAATTAATAAGATTAAAAGTTTCCCATATAGCGGAAGTTAATGAAATTTTTCTAGCATCACTAGTAAAAAGAGCCTTCAAAATATTTTTTTCTATTTACAAATAAATCTTCAATTTCTTTAGATATAGTTTGTCTGCTAATTCTCTTATAATCAGGAGCAAAAACAAATTTAAGATAATCAACTAATGCATCTGATTCAGTAAAAGAAAATGAAAGTTCTGCTCGAACAATAAATTCAGCTAACTTATTTTTATTTACTTCAGGCTTATATCTCCAGATAGAGAGTGTGCCTAAATCAGCTAATATTTATGCTTGTTGTGGTGGTAAACCGTGACTTTTAGCATGCTTTTTTTCATAGTGTTTATTAAGAACACCTGTACCGTATCATTCTTTATGATCAAATAGTTGATGATAGTACTTACATTCTGCCTTTTTCTACCTTCAACAACTTTTTCTACGAAATGGTTCCACACTAGAAAAGTTTTGGCTCTTACTTTAGTGGTTGTGCTAGTTGGTTGTTGTATTTATGAATAATAGTATCATACTGTACTGGTTGAAATCGTGTTGTTCTTGTGTTTCAGTAAAAAAATGAGCCAGAGATTGTGCGTACATTGGTGATGTTGACATTAAAAGTTGAGAATATGAGGAATATTGAGTAGGGAAGGAAATAGAATGCCGACTTGTACCACTATCACTGGCATGTGCAGCATGCGCATATGGTGCAAAACACTGTAGTCAATTACATAGCTTGACAAACTGTGATATGGAGCAAATCCAAATGTTGGGAGAGCATAATTGCATGGTGGGTAAGCGGCATATGTTAACGATGAGCTACCGCTAGCATCGGTGTAAGGTGCGACAGATGAAGGATTGTGTGTTGATGAAGAGCTACCGCCGGCTTCGGATGAGGTACCGCCAGTAATTCAGTTGGGCTCCATTAGACTAGACTAGAAGTTGGTAGAGATTTGTAATTGTAAGAGAATAAAAGTAAATTATAATAGAAGAGAGAGGGTTGAGTTTAAGTGAGATGAAAGTGAATGAAAGTTGAGGGTATTTATAGATGTTAGGGGGTTTTTAATTTATTTTTTTTTAATGATACAACGGCTCAAAAATGAGCCGTTGTGGGTGGCACCCTCTTTCTCATCTACAACGGCTCTTTCTTGAGCCGTTGAGGGCTGAAAAAAAATAAAAAACGAATCTAGGGGTCTGAGACTAATTTTCCTCTCTAACAGTCATATAATAATATTGGACATAAAAAAAATTAGAGAAGGAGGGTTGGGGAAATTTTCCCGACCCGATTCTCGTGATTCGTCACGGGAGGAATCGGATTCGTCCCGTTTACACGGGACGGGTCAACCATTTTGGCCCGCCCCTAAACGGGGCGGGTGCGGGTTGACCCTGACCCGCCATGTGTGACTCAAACAGGTCGCACGGGGCGGGGCGGGGCGGGTCGACCCGCCCCATTAGCCATCCCTAGATTCAAGTTCCCCTCGTAATTGGATTCCCCGATGTGCCGTAAATGCGTACACGGTGACAAGATCCGTGACCAATTTGGAGCGTCAAAAAATAATTTATCAAATCTAGATGCAGATATTATAAATTGTAATCTAACTAGCATACTGCCGAAATCGATTGATTAGAAAGAAATCGGTTAATCGATTGGGAAAAAGATGAAGGGAGAGAGAAAAGAGAAGAAGAAGAGCTCAAAGAGGAAGAAAAAAGCGGGGATCGACGCTGCTCTCTCTCATGCGAACGAAGATGGACGCACAAAGTTTGTATACTATTCACCAGAGAAAACTTCTCCGCGGTCAATTTTGATTAATAAGTCATCTTTTTATAAGAATTAATAAATAGAATTTTCAAGTTTTTCTTGGTCATATGCTCACACATATTGCTTTATTTTATTTTTTGAAAATTAGTATTTAAGTATAAGTAATTTTATGTAAATTATATTTAGAAAGTAAAGAGTAATTTAGCTCCCACTTACTGAACTAAACTATGCAACTATTTGTTGGGTTATCAAGTCTGGATCCATCCATCTCTTAGGTACAATATGAGTCGAATGTATGAAATTTTTTTATATCTATTTAATAAGTTATTATATATGATTTTAAAGATTTAACCTCAAATTTTGGGTCAGATTAAGATAGATTTACTGAATAATTGAACCATTATCATTTGGCCACCTCTTATATGTCTAATTTTAGATGAACAACATTTTATTTATAAACATGTAACGTGATATTTTATACTATATAATTATATATTTGATAATATGAACAGGCAGAAATGTATCTTATTTTTATTATTAATTTTGTACTGGTTTTTAATGTGCATAGCATTACCGGTGTCAATTAATAGTAAAAATGTTTTTATAACAATACAAATGCATATTACATTCTACTTAAAAAGTAATGAAGATTATTTATAAACATAATTAGAATGTATTTAACGATTTAAAAGTTTTAAATGTTATTAGTTTAGGATAAGATTATGAATTATCGATTTAAAGATAATAGAATTATAACTGAGTTGTTGTGGTTAGATTTCAACAAATTTAATAATAGAATATTTTATCGTTTAGCGTCTGCGTACATTTGAGAAAACGAGTTTTAAAGCTTTCAATTTAGATTTAACCTTATTTAATGTTTTCATATCACATCTCATGTAATAAAAGTCTAATATTACAATATTTTGTTCACGTTGAAAACATATCTTGCATCCATCACCGTCTCTAATTGTTTTTAGGGGCATGCAGGGCATTTAGATTGTCGTAAGCCCCCCCCCCCCCCCCAAAGAAAAAAAAAACCCAAACACCCCCACTCCGAGTTTAAAGTTATGCCTATGCTATTGACGATGCCTCTAAGTTTTTGAAGTTATATATAATAATAAAGTTAAAGAATAGTTCTGTTGGCCCGGAGGCCTTCCTCTCTCTAGTTTGATGATGATTAACTCATGTAGTTATGTTTACTAATTATCTTGTGAATTTAGTTACAGATCATTGATCAATATATTAGTTGGTGATTGCTTCAAAAAGAGGAGTTTGGAAGCTTTCACATGGTGATTCCAGTGCCCGAGCATCAAGATCACTCCTTTGCACTCGGTGGATCACGTTTGGGATCGAGTCGACTTGAAGATGGAAGATCGTCAAGAAGACTTAGGTATCCTAGTGTTTAGTGTGTTTAGATCCATTTGTAAAGCTTAGTATAGTTGATATGCTCAAGTGCACAACACACACGTTCTATGTTTGGATTTGGTTTTCATGAATAGATTGATCAAAACAAGTTTAAATGGTTTATATGTATAGTAGATGTATTCTAGTTATACATGTATGCTTACATGACTTATACAAACTTATTTTGACTATCCTATTCATGTATAGAAAAATTAAAGTTTGATAAAATACAAGTTTTGATTTTTGGTAAAAATGTTAAAACACAAAAATAGTTTCATATGCTTGAAATTTGAGCTAAACTTTATATCACATGTTTATGTATCAATGCAAAATGATAAAACTATTTTTGGGAATTTTTACAAGTTTTATTAGATTTATTAAAATAATTTTAATAAGTGTTTCTGACCCAGAATTGGCTGACAGGCCAGGTCGGCCGACCGCACGGTCGACCGAACCAAGGGCCGGTCGACCGCTGGTCGATCGGCGTGCACAGCCTTGTGCACGTCTGGCAGCACAGTGGACCGGCCGACCGAGCGGTTGACCGGACCAGAGAGCTTCGCTCTCTGTATCTGGGCGGTCGGCCGGACGGTCGGCCGGATGCCCCAGCGGTCATATTTCTGACCGTTAGCGGTCGGCCGGGCCGGCCGACCGCAGGCCTGTCAGGCTGACAGATCAGCCTAACGGCTAGTTTCTGGTTTGGCCTATAAATACCTCATTTCTTGAGGGTTTTAACTAAGATTTTCTAAGCTAATTTTTCCCTACTCTCTAGTTTTAAAAAGAAGTTTTCAAAAGAGTTTAAAGAGCAAAAATTCATCTTGTTTGTTAAGTGTTTTGTTATTTTCAAAGAAAACAAGTTTTTGGGAATTGATTTCTTGTTCTTTATTTCTATATCAATTTGATATTTTCCCAAGAGATTTTCTTTGATCAAAACACTTGTTTTCCACACTTGAGTTATATCTTCTATCCTATTCTATTAGGATCTTTGTTTGTGAAAAAGAGATTGTTTGAGGTTGATTGAGCCTCCAAGTTGTAAACCCTCCTTGTATTTGTGTATTCCTCTTTGGTAGAGGTTGATCGGAGTGGCATTGTTTGGATCCCTCTTCGGTAGAGGTGATTGTGTTTGTTGTTGGCTACGGGCCTTATCCCTCTTCGGTAGAGGTGGAGTGTGGTTGTATTGCCTCGGTGGCATTGTAAGGTTGAGAGAGGAGTTCGGTACTCCTTAGTGGATTGGAAATCCTTCTCGGTGAAGGCGGGGACGTAGAGCTAGGGGCTCGAACCTCGAAACATATCTTTGCGTTTGCGTTTGATCCATTATCTCTAAACTCTCTCTCTCTCTCTTTATTTGTGCAAAGCATCATTCATTCATTCATATCTTATTGCTTGCATTTGTGCCTTGCATTATTTCATATTGTTCATTCTTATATGCTTGGCTTGTTTGTGTGTGTGCCTCACTTGTACTTAACCACAAGAGCTTCATATAGCACCTCAACCCATATCTAGGGGATCAAGAGGAGTTAGTTCAGAGCCCTTCACGGGGAATTCGGCTACACTTGTGTGTTGTATTAAGTGTGTTGCAATTTAGTTTTTAAGCTTCCGCATTTAGCGCATTTAGGTTATAGATTAGCATTATCACCTATTCACCCCCCCTCTAGGTGATTTACAATTGGTATCAGAGCATGTTTTGTTTTTTAACAGTTCAAGGCACAAATGCAAGCAATAAGATATGAATGAATGAATGATGCTTTGCACAAATAAAGAGAGAGTTTAGAGATAATGGATCAAATGCAAACGCAAAGATATTTTTCGAGGTTCGAGCCCCTAGCTCACGTCCCCGCCTTCACCGAGAAGGATTTCCAATCCACTAAGGAGTACCGAACTCCTCTCTCAACCTTACAATGCCACCGAGGCAATACAACCACAATCCTCCTCTACCGAAGAGGGATAAGGCTCGTAGCCAACAACAAACACAATCACCTCTACCGAAGAGGGATCCAAACAATACCACTCCCATCAACCTCTACCAAAGAGGGATACACAAATACAAGGAGGGTTTACAACTTGGAGGCTCAGTCAACCTCAAACAATCTCTTTTTCCACAAACAAAGATCCTAATAGAATAGGATAGAAGATATAGCTCAAGTGTGGAAAACAAGTGTTTTGATCAAAGAAAATCTCTTGGGAAAATACCAAATTGATATAGAAATGAAGAACAAGAAATCAATTCCCAAAAACTTATTTTCTTTGAAAATAACAAAACACTTAAAACAAACAAGATGAATCTTTTTGCTCTTTAAACTCTTTTTAAAACTTCTTTTTAAAACTAGAGAGTAGGGAAAAATTAGTTTAGAAAATCTTAGTTAAAACCCTCAAGAAATGGGGTATTTATAGGCCAAACCAGAAACTAGCCGTTAGGCTGATCTGTCAGCCTGACAGGCCTGCGGTCGGCCGGCCCGGCCGACCGTCAACGGTCAGAAATATGACCGTTGGGGCATCCGGTCGACCGTCCGGCCGACCGCCCAGATACAGAGAGCAAAGCTCTCTGGTCCGGTCGACCGCTCGGTCGGCCGGCCCACTGTGCTGCCAGACGTGCACAAGGCTGTACACGTCGGTCGACCGCTGGGTCGACCGGCCCTTGGTTCGGTCGACCGTGCGGTCGGCCGACCTGGCCTGTCAGCCATTCTGGGTCAGAACACTTATTAAAATTATTTTAATAAATCTAATAAAACTTGTAAAAATCCCTAAAATAGTTTTATCATTTTGCATTGATACATAAACATGTGATAAAAAGTTTAGCTCAAATATCAAGCATATGAAACTATTTTTGTGTTTTAACATTTTTACCAAAAACCAAAACTTGTATTTTATCAAACTTTGATTTTTCTATACATGAATAGGATAGTCAAAATAAGTTTGTATAAGTCATGTAAGCATGCATGTATAACTAGAATACATCTATTATACATATAAACCATTTAAACTTGTTTTGATCAATCTATTCATGAAAACCAGATCCAAACATAAAACGTGTGTGTTGTGCACTTGAGCATATCAACTATACTAAGTTTTACAAATGGATCTAAACACACTAAACACTAGGATACCTAAGTCTTCTTGACGATCTTCCATCTTCAAGTTGACTCGATCCCAAACGTGATCCACCGAGTGCAAAGGAGTGATCTTGATGCTCGGGCACTGGAATCACCATGTGAAAGCTTCCAAACTCCTCTTTTTGAAGCAATCACCAACTAATATCTTGATCAATGATCTGTAACTAAAATCACAAGATAATTAGTAAACATAACTACATGAGTTAATCATCATCAAAACTAGAGAGGAAGGCCTTCGGGCCAACAATCTCCCCCTTTTTGATGATGACAAAACTCATGGAGTTATATATGCATGGATTAAAGTTAAGCTTCAAGAAGCTCCCCCTTATCTCATGCATAAACAAATAAACATAAAGAATATGCAATGAAGGCTCTTAAACATGAATGCATAGATATGCATAAACAATAAAAGGCTCTAGATACACAATGAAATGTTCAAAAACAAAACATGCTCTAGATACCAATTAAAATTAAACTAAATTAAACTTAATATATGCAAAACATAAATATGCATATATAAAACTCAAAATCTTTCTCCCCCTTTTTGTCAATCATCAACAAGGGGGTAAAAATCAAAACAAGACAAAATCTTCTCCCCCTCTTTAATACAAAGAAACAATCATCAATAAGGGTAAAAGCAAAACCAAATCAATAAATTTTTCTCCTTCTTTTTGTTCGAAACAATGAATCAACAAAAGGGTTAATAAAAATTAAAAATGAGAACATTGTTTTTATTGTGTTGACCCCTTTTTGTCTAAAACAAAAACAAACCAAATAGGGGTGACAATCAATTAAGATATCAATTTAAAATATGTCAAATTAGCATCTTGATACCAATTGAAAGTAAACATAGATCAATAAATGGTATATGCTATATACATTCATGAAGAGAAAGATGTGAAGCTTCCCTACATAGATACATTACATGAAGGAGGGATGACAAGCCCTAATTCACATAACATATACTATGCAATGCATAAGAGGAGATGTGAAGCTCCCCCTACACACGTGTATCACATAAAGAAGAGATTGTCAAGCTCTTCAATACAAGATACACTCATCATGAATCTATATGTAGAAGAGATGTTAAGCTCTCCTTGCATATAGGTAATACAAATCAAAACTTTTGAATTTTTCTTTAAACAAAATTTTGAGATACCAAGTTTTAAAACATTCAAATAAACATCTTGATATCAAAAGAGAGTATTTTTCTTTTAAGTATATGATATCAATTTAAATTTTTATTTTCTATCATAAAGCAAGGGAGTGGAAATACAAATACCAATTGTAAACATGAAAATCGAATTTTCTCCCCCTTTATGAAATACCAATTAAAAGCTAAATCAATTGAAACAAAGTTAAACCTCAAGCTTTAGCATAAACACAAACATATATATGTATGAAAAAAATTAGATACCAATTGAAATTGATATTCTTGGAATTGAAAATATACATACATACAAACATATATGAGTATACAAAAAAGGTCAAAATTGATACCAATTGAAATAATTTCAATGATACCAATTGAAACAACAATAATGATCAAGTGTATACATCATATAACTACCACCCATTCATGCACAAGTTTAAAAAGATTTTCATTATAAAGCATATATGAGCATGATCTCCCGTCCAACTGCCCATGGAAGGTAGGGGTTTTCAAAAAAAAGATTTGAAAAATAAAGTATATTTGAAAAACTCTACCAAAATGCAGAATACCGTAACTAGTTATATGAAAAATTTGTAAACTAGTACGAAATCCTTCAAGTAAAGAATAAAACAAAATTATTTTTCATGAAACATAAAATCCACATGATAGTCAACATTCATAATCAATTAGACATAAATATGACTCATGAAAACAAACACATGAGTAAACAATAAATGTGAGTGTACAAATAAGATGTGGAGATCATAATCATGAAAGATGGACAATAAGCTCAATATTCCTTGAAACATGAAAACATGAAAATCATCAAAACTATTTAATCTTCAAGGTATATGTATGTCCTATACAAACTAAAGTATACATACATATCCAAACACAACGAGTCCACAAAGATATATGCATGAAGGCACGTGGCTCAAAAGGATGTATATGTATAACAATAATTTGGATAAAATGGACATATACATGAAGTTAAACATATAAACATAAAACAAATTCAAGAATGGGAATACAAGTTTAAAATGTATGGATCATCAAAACTAGACTATACTAGCACATATAATGGGAACAGACGAGCATTCAAGCACAAACATATATAGATTTATTGTGACCCACTATATGCACAAGTATATTCCAAGTTTTAATGAAAACTAACATCTAAATATGTAATCAACTCATGAAGCATAAAACGGGATATAAATCAACATGAAAAACATAAACATGATTATTAAGAAAATCCACATGTTATTAAACCTATGATAAACATGATAGCTAAACAAATGGTGAGAACACTAAAATAATAGTTCATATTAAACATGGGTGTCTCAAAAGGCTAAACATGTATGTCAAGGATTTAATAAACATATCATTGACATAATAATCTATAAACAACAAAACATGCTATAAATAATAAACATGAAAAGCATGCAAATATAAACGGGAGTTAGAGATTGATACCAAAACCGATGAAGGCACCTTTCCTTGTCTCCAAAAAATGGTGGTCCTCTCCACCAAACATCCCTTGAAAGTGATGCATCCAAAATGTTTCCTTTAAGTACGGAACGCATCCACTCCAAGGTACCGTTACTCTCACGTCATGCGAGAGCCACTCCTATATCATAAACAAGAGGGGTGGTCTACCCATATCTTATTGGGTCCATGGGGGTTAGTCCCTTCTCTAACCCAAACAAATTTATTTGTTAAATTAGAAACATGTATACGATCATAGCAAAATTTAGCAAGGTGGCCCTTACGTTCACAATGTGTACAAGTGTACACATGAGCATACATCGTGTTATGGTGTCCTTGAGAAGCATGTGTATACCGTGGAGGGTGTGCATGAAAAGATGGAACTTGTTTCTTTCGAAACAAAGATTCCAATCGTGTGTGGCTCTTGGCACATTGGCTCAAAGTAGAGCCCAAACAAATAACCTTCTTCTTAAGCATGGAAATATCATTATCAATCAAAGAAGAAGTGTGGCATGCAATAGGTGAAGTGTGTGATACTACCCTAGCATGGCAAACATGTGAAGAAATATCATTTTTCAAAGATTTATTTTTATTTAAACAAATTTCTAATTCTTTTGAAATAAAATCAATTTCTCTTTTCAAAGAATCATTTTCTCTTAAAACAAATTCAACTTTTGAAGACAAAACATCATTATTCTTCAAAAGAGTTTCACAATCATTTTTAGATTTTAAAACTTTATTTTCTTTTAGTGCAAGGTCTAATTGAGATCTTAATGAATCCCTTTCATTATAGACCTCACCTTCTCTTGCAAAATCTTGTCAAGTCTAGAATGCAAACTTTTATTTTCTTTTTCAATTCCTAGACTTTTCTTTTTCAAAATCTTATATTTTTCAATTAATTTTTCACAAACTATTGAAAGTTCTTCATTCAAAACATGGGCATCAACAAATTCATCACATGGAGAACTAGAATCAAAATTATCTAGTTGAGTTTCTGAGTATACCTCAAGGGAGTCATTCCCTTGGACCGTATAGCATTGTTGTGGCTCGGATTCATCTCCACTAGATTCCTCTTCTTGTTGGATTGGCATTTGAAGCTCGGAGGTGGTGGTTGTTGTCAACTTGTTTCACATTGCAAAGGCGGAATCAAGGTTAGAAACATGCATAAGATATTCTTTTGAAAGCGTGCTTCTAACGGCCTTTAGGGCAAGTGCATTAGCCTCTATATGCTTGCTATCACTAAGGAAAGATTCCTTGGTAATGGCAAGGTGAACCTTATAACCTAGGGTTTGGAGGTATATGGACATCCTAGTCTTCCAAACAATGATGTTGGAAGGGTCAAACATAGGTGGGGTCATGAAGTCCATGGGTCCAAACTATATGTGTGTAAACAAGCAAATGCAAATGTAGATTAGCAAACAAGGATCTCATTCCTAGGATGTTAAGCCTAAGTATCAGGAGCGTAGACTCTGATACCAATTGATTCAATTTACAAGTTCATCTTTAATTTTTCATGTAAGAGAGGTAAATTGATTGGCAATGATAATTTACACAAGAATTAACCTAATTCTTGTTAAGTATTGTCAGATGACTTAAAATTAATAAGAGTTAGAAAGTAATATTGACTCGCGAAATTGGATAGAACTCAACTTACCACTTTTTAACCACCCAAAAACACTTAACTTCAGGCCTTACTTGGTTGGGAAGAGTTAGGGAGCAAGGGTTGGATTGGAATTCAAAATTTTAGAAGAAGAGTTAGTAAGAGTTAGAAAGTCGCACCACTTTATATCAAGAGTTAGCAATTTCTCTTATGAATTAGCCTCTCTTTTGTTGAGATTCAAGGAACCAAGCAACAGAGGAGTGCAGCAACGCCATAGACTAGTCACCAATTACACAAACAAACAAAAGGAAGAAAGAGGGAATGCAAAAATTTAACAAGGTTCGATAATTGCCTATGTCCTCGGGATAGAAAGGAAGAGAAATCTTATTATTCAATCAATTACAGGACACGATCAATGGGGGGCAGTACCCCTCTTTATATAGCCAGAGAATCCTTAAAGAAAAGAAAATCGACGGATTCGAAATCGAATCTGAAATAAAGTTAGAATCATGTTAGGAAACTGCCCAGATGCGATACATGGTTGATCGGGCGGTCCACGCGCTTTGTGTAGTGCAAACTTGTGCTCTGTGCAGTCGACTGCTAGTTATACAGAGTCACAACATGTCTTTTGTATGGTCATCGCTCCTACAGTCTTTGTTCAGTTTCTCTGGGCGGCCTACTGAGCGATCGACTAATCGACTGTCGGGCGGTCAACCGTTATACCTTGAATCTCCAAGTGCATGTTCTAGACATAGCCAGTCGACCAACCTTCTATCTTCGGCTGCGTCTAGTCTTCCACTTTACACTGTTGAACTCTGATATATGTGCTATCTTCTTCTATGAGTTAAAAAACTCTACTAATAATATTTTACACTATCTTCCCATAATTCTCCACCTCGGTGAAGATTTCTCAAATCTGAGACATAGCACCATGCCGACTCCGTCAGGCTGCACCAATGCGGTTGTTTACTTACCTCATGCCCAGGGGATCAAGCAATCCGTAATTCATCCAAATGAACTCCACCGAACTCAAGCAACTGTAAGGATATGGAGTAATTCCTTACAATGTGTAAAATTTACTCCTGGAACAACCTTGGTAAGCGTATAGGTGGGATTCTCCTTCGCTTGAATCTTTTGTAACTCGATGTCACTCTCATCAAGAATCTCCCGAACAAAGTGGAACCTAATGCCAGTGTGCTTCGTCATTTCATGATACACCTAGTTCTTTACCAAATAAGTAGCACTCATGCTATTACAGTTGATATATAAGAGATCTTGATCAATCTCCAAGTCATTGTTGGCCCAAAGGTCTATCACTCTAGTTTTGATGATGATCAACTCATGAAGTTATGATTACTAATGATCTTGTGTTTAATTAGTGACAGATTCATTATCAAGATCTTAGTAGGTGTGGATCTTCAACAAAGGATTTAAAGACAAGTTGAAAGCTAGCACCGGTTGATTCACGAGCCTATGCATCAAGAACACATCTAGAGATGAGCTCGGTGGATTGCATTTGTACCAAGTCAGAAGATGAGAAGCCTTCAAGTGAAGACTTCAAGAAGATGAAGACTTGGGTCTAGGTATAAGATTTAGTTTTTTTGTTTAGTTAAAAATGTAAAGGATAGATAGTTGGTGGATTGCTCAAGTCTATATCACACACACACTCTTGATAGAATTGCTTTCATAAAAGAATTTTTATTTATATGTTTAGAAAGAATTTTTTATTTAGAAAAAGATTTTTCTTGTGACAAAATATATATACTTTGGTTTTTGGTATTTCTATCATACATATCTTTCAACCAAAACCAAGTTCAGAGCTTTATGATAAAAAAACATAGATATTTCATTATGATTGTGTAGTGGATCATATCCATACACACTATGCTTTAATAAGTTCAAAATATCTTGTTTTTGTATTTTGTGAAGTTATGGAAAAACAAGTTTTAGAAAAACATGTTTTTAGAAAAACAGTTTTTATTTTGATTGAAACTATTTTTTAGATTTACTGAGAATTTATGGGATTTTTATTAAGTTAAAAGACCTTTTTCCAAATCCCTTAACTGTGCAGTCTGAGGACTGACTGACAGGCCAAATCGGTCGACCGGGCGGTCGACCGCAGCTAGGTCGGGTCGACCGTACGGTCGACCGACGTGCACAGCCTTGTGCACGTTGTCAGCACAGTGGTCCGGTCGACCGTACGGTCGACCGCTGCAGAGAGTTCTGCTCTCTGGATTTCTAGGTCGACCGGGCGGTCGACCGGAGGCTTCAACGGTCGGAAAAATGACCGTTGGCCAGTCGACCGGCCGGTCGACCGGCAGCTCTGACAGATCCCAACGGCTAGTTTTCTGGCAGCCTATAAATTGGGGTTTTTGTCATTGTTTGAAGCTAAGATTTTGGAGACTTCTTGAGCCTGTTTTTCTGATACTTTTAGAAGAGTTTTCTCCACAAAATAGTGAGCAAATATTTCCTATCTAAAGGGAAGATTTTATTAAGAGTGTAAAAGTGATCTTTAGAGTTTTTCACCATTGTTCTTTTCTTGCCTTTCTCACACTACATTGAGCATCCATAGTTATATCTATCCTATAGGAGAGTTGTAGTGAGAGCTTTTGTAAGGTGATCAAAGTGTTGTGATCACCAAAGATCTTTCTTTGTTCTTTGAGGAGACGGGCAAGTGTGCTCGTTGGTGGTTGGAGTTCGGTTGTGAACTCTTTGGTTTGAGGTGCGGCCTCGGCGAGCTTGTGAAGCTTGCGTGTGTACGGGACTTGGGAGTCCGAGGGATTGTAGGTATTGCGGCACCGAGGAGAGATCTATTGGGATCTTGCATAGTGGAAATCCTTCGTGTGTCGAAGGCGGGGATGTAGAGCAAGTGTGCTCGAACCTCGAAACAAACCCTTTGTGTTTGCGATTGCTTACTCTATCTCTCTCTCTCTTTGTCTTTTTTATATCTTGCATTCAATAATTGTCTTTATCATTTACATGCTTGATATACTCCCTTGTGCTCATAATTGCTATACTTGCTTGGGATTGTTGTTAACACTAGTATTCAACCAAGAGAGCCAACGCGGCACCTCAACCATTCAAGGGGAATCTAGAGGAGCTTGTCCAGAGCCCTGCAAAGGGAATTCGGCAACACTCTTGTGTTATACATAAGTGTTTAATTAAAAGAAGTTTTATTTGGTCATATTTGTCATAGCTTCCGCATTATTTGCATCATTCGGCATTAAGTGACCATTAGATTAGCCAACACCTATTCACCCCCTCTCTAGGTGTTATTACAGTCATCAAGCAACCCTTAAAGCCAAATTGCCTCCTTCATAGCCTCCTTCATGGCCATATACTCGGCCTCCATAGTAGACAATGCGATAATAGATTGTAGAGTATATGCCAGTTCACCGGTACTTGGGATAATGTAAACACGTATCCCGTTGTAAACTGGTGTTTGTCGAGGTATTATGCGTAGTCAGAATCAACGTATCTGATACACTCCTACTTACCTATAAAATCTCTCTTGAATACCAAACCAGTATCAACGGTACCTTTAATGTACCATAGAATCAATTTCACTGCCTCCCAATGATCCCTGCTGAGATCATGCATGTATCTGCTAACCATTGAGACAGCTTGTGACAGATCAGGCCTCATACATACCATTGCATACATTAAACTATCGACCGCACTGGCATAGGGTACGTGAGTCATGTACCCATGATCTTCAAAAGAAGTAGGAGGAATAGTAGCTTTTAACTTGACATGAAGAGTCAGTGGTGTACTTGCAGACTTCGTATCGTCGTTGATGTTGAATTTCTTAAGTACCTTCTTCAAATACCCCTTCTGCGTCAAGCTAACCTTGCTACCTTTCTAGTTTCGCTCAATCTCTATGCCTATCACCTTCTTGCTTCACCCAGATTTTTCATCTCAAATTGAAAAACAAGTCCTTCTTCAGCTTGTCAATTGCAGATCTGCTCTTGAAAGTGATAAGAATATCATCCACATACAACAGTAGATAGATGTACTCTCTACTCAGTAACTTATTATAATACACGCATGGGTCATAGTGGCTTCTTGTGTACCTCTTGTCATGTATGAAGCTGTCTAAATGCTTATACCACTGTCTTGGTGATTGCTTTAATCCATAAAGTAATTTCTTCAACTTGCATGCCATATGTTCCTTTCCTGTAGTCTTAAACCTTCCCGGTTAAGACATGTAGATCTTCTCTTCAATATCGCCACGGAGAAAAGCGGTCTTCACGTCGAGTTGATCAAGCTTCAACTCATATTGTGCCACCAGTGCCAAAAAAAATTGAACAAATGAGTGCTTCACAGCGAGTGAGAATACCTTGTTGTAGTTAACATCTTTCCACTGTGCGTAGCCTTTAGCTACCAATTTGGCTTTATAGCATACACTATCATTACGGGATATCCCTGTTTCTTTGCAAATACCCATTTACAACCAATCGCCTTCTTTCTCTTGAGCAATTCTGACAGTTCCCATGTGTCATTCTTGTGTAGAGAGCTCATCTCTTCTAGCATAGTATCCTTTCATATATTGGATTCTAAACTGATTTCAGCTTTCCTTGTATGTAGACGGGATCACCTCCTTAATGATTAACAGAGCATAGGCCACGATCATAATAGTAGCGAGCCAATTGGGCTTATGTGAATTTCTTTGGGCTCTTCCAACTGCAATGCATTCTCAAACATCACCCATAGCCCCTGTTCTTGATCCCCATCATCACCAACATCCTGACGACTACCTGATCACCACCAGTCGTCGTGGGTATGATCTCAGATGATATTAATCTTTCTAAAGATGGTGAAGTAGCATCACTTTCCACCTGCTGTGATATCTTATTGGCCATCTTACTCTCCACCTACTGAGAGTTAGTAGGCTTCATCATTGAAGCCTCATCAAACGCGACATATCTGCTTAAGATAGACTTCTTGTCCTTCGGATCCCAAATTTTGTAACCTTTTACGTCTTTCTTAAATCTTATGAACAGACCTTTTCTTGCCCTCGAGTCCAACTTGTCATCTTTGATATAATAATAGCCCAGACAACTAAATACCCGAAGTGAGTCATAATCCTTAGCAACTCTTCCTGACCAAACTTCCACAAGAGTTTCATCTCCTACGCAGACGAAGACAACTTGTTAACTAGATAGCAAGCACGCGTCAGTGCCTCAGCCCAAAAAGATTTCAATATGCCGACGTTGGATAACATGCATCGGACCTTCTCTAGCAAAGTCATGTTCATCCTTTTAGCCACCCCGTTTTATTGCGTTGTTTTCCTTACTGTGAAGTGTCTTTCTATGCCCTTATCGCGACATAGCTATATAAAATGATCGCTTTTGTACTCTCCTCTATTGTCTGAACGGAGTGCCTTGATCCTCCTTCCCGTACTCTACTCCATGTTGCTCTTCCACTCCACAAATAACTCCAGGACTTTCCTTTTGTGCTTCATGGTATATACCCAATATTGCCTAAAGTAATCATCTATAAAAGGCACAAAGTAGTGGTTAGCTCTAATGGATATCATCTTGATGGGTACCCAGACATCTGCATGAACATAATCTAGAATCCCCCAGTGCACTAAGTCACGGGTGCTGAATTTCACCCTGGTCTTCTTCCTGTTGACGTAATGTTCACAAAAATTCAGTTTGCAGGTTTTGACACCTTTCAATAAACCTTACCTTGCAGGAGCTTGCAAAGACTTTTCTCCTGTATGTCCGTACCTCATATGCCAAAGCCGAATGCAATCATCTAAATTTGTAGAAGTCGCCACTTTTTCTGTAGCTGTAATACCCTTCAAGTAGTATAGGTTATTGCGTCGGACACCCTTCAATACAATGAGCCTCTAATCATTTTGAGAACACCATCTCTAATAGATACCTCAAGACTCAATGCTTCCAAGACATCAACAAAGATAAGATTCATTTTCAATTGAGATATACACCTCACTTCCTTCAATTTTCGCACCATCCCATCAAACATCTTGATAAGGATCATACCTATCCCTTTCATTTACATGGGCGATCATCACTAGTGACAACAAAGCATCCATCTAGCTTCTCAAAGCAAAAAAATCAATCCCTATTGGGATATACATGATATGTAGTTCCTATATCCAGCATCCACTCAGAATCACCTAATAACCAATAACATGAGTAGTGATTAAGAAAGAGAACAATGTTGAGTCTAAGTCTGATCCACCTGTCTGTGAAGTATTACCTGATTGGGTACTGATCACCCGCGCGAGATTTGTCTCGGTCTTCAACTTCTTCTTATTTTTGATCTTTGGACAATCAACTTTCTAGTGCCCTAACTCTTTGCAGAAGTCGCACTGGTTCTTCTTTGGATATTTGAATCCTGGTTTGAACTACGATATATCACGATCGCCTCTGCCCTTCTGATTGGAACTCCTATATTTTACCGTCAATGCTTCTATTGATGTACTATTGGAAGAATACTGCTTGTCCTTCATCCTCACCTCACAATTCACAATAGCAGCTGACATATTACTATGGTTAAGTGTTTGTTTACCATTGATTAAGATTACGACGAATGTCTCATATTTTCGCCAGAAAGAGAATTCAAATTCCCACTTCTACTATACTGGTTCTTCTCTATCTCTCTCTAGGGGTGGCAATTGGGTCGGGTCGGGTCTAATTGGGTCGGGTCTTAAATGGGTCGACCCATAATCGGGTCGGGTCGACCCGACCCATTTATTTATATGGGTCAAAAATTCAAACCCAAACCCGACCCAGTATTATGTGGGTCGACCCGACCCGACCCATTTGACCCATTTAACTAAATGGGTCGGCCGGGTCGGGTCGACCGTTAGCGGTAAATGTTTTTGTAGGAACCTTGTTCTTGCATTCTATAAGTAGATGACAGTGGCATAATGTTGGTTTCAATAAGTTAAAAATCATAAAATCATGTATATCAAATGCAATGCTTCTTATTCTCTGAAATAAAGGTGAAAGTATTAGTGGGATTGAGACAAACTCAGGGATTGTTTATGCAATATAATTTTGTTTATTTATGAGAATGTAGTTAAAATTAAGGGGCTTTAGGTTTTTCATAGAAGATTGTGCAATGTGTATGGTGTATTGGATTTTGATGAAGAAAGGATGGAGAGCTAAATTATGAAGTCCCTGAGCAGAATGATAAATGATTCCCAAAAAAAATCTCTGGATCAAAAATATAAAAAGGTAAATGGGTCTTAGCGGGTCTTAGCGGGTTTGGTGGGTTTGGGTCGACCCGACCCATTTATTAATCGGGTCTGGTGGGTCGACCCGATTACGACCCAAACCCGTATAGCTCAAACCCATACCCACTTACTCTGGGTCGGGTCGGGTCGGGTCTGGCGGGTCGGGTCTGAATTGCCCCCCTATCTCTCTCTATATTTCAAATTCTCACTCCTATAATTTTAGCTGTATTTATATAACCAATCAAAACCTCATTTTCGACCTTCTATCCATCTAATCATCTCCCCTTGATGCCAAACGTCACCGTGTAATTTCATGTGCTGTTCTATATTTTAAAGCAACCTATTTGGATTCGAAATTGGTATTGAAACAAATTAGGCCTGTTTGTTTCGTTGCAAAACGTCGCAAGTCGCAAGTCATAAAACTTCTTTTCTATTTTTCGCTGTTTGTTTCGCTGAAAAACAACTTGCAAAATGAAACTCTCATTTTCCCACTTGCAATTGCTACAATTAATTTTGTGGTTATGTAAATCTCACTTTTACATCCACATTTTCTCACTTGCAGTTGTTATAGTTAATTTTGTGGTCATATAAATCCCACTTGTAATACACTTGCAGTTCAAAACAGTTACTTGATAATCAATATATAATTTAATATTATTAAATATTTAATATTTTTTATTATTTTAATAGTGTTCAGTTTCTTATTTAATTGTTTAATTATTTTATATTTTTAATCTTTAGTTTTCTATTTTAATATTGTTTTAATATTTAATATTTTACTATGTTAATTAATTTTTTATTTAATATTGTTATTTAATACTTTATTATTTTATTAATACTTATACCATTTTTTAATATTTTATTTAGAGATAATATTTTATTAATATAACAATTTATACTTTAATATAAAATTAGTATATATTTAATTATTTATTTTTAACATTAATAATTACTTTATTAATATTATAATATACTTTATTAATATATTAATATTTTATTATGTTAATATTGTAATAATAATTCATTATAACATTATAATAATAATTTATTATTAAGATAATAATTATATTTTCTTTGTTAATTTTTATTTTTATAATATTATAATAATATTATAATATTTTTTAACATTATAATAATTTTAAGCATTTTATAATATAATAATATTATAACTTATTTTATTATTTTTCTTAAGATTTTTTAATATTTATGTTTTATTAGTATTCTTAAAATTTAATTAATGTTCTTTAGATTTTCTTAAAATTTTATATTATTTATTTAGTTAATATTTTAGTAATATTTTACTAATTATACTAATATTTTATTAATATTATTGTTATAAATAAAATATTAAGATTATTAACATTTTATTTCAAATTTATTAACACGATTTAAGTTACAATATTAGATTTAATTTAATAGTATTTATAATATTTAAATCACTGCTGCAGTTAATTTTGTAGTCAACTTTTCCACTTACACTGTTACATCACCAACAAAACCCGAAAAACACAATATACTTCCCCATTTACACTTTCACTTTACCAACCAAATACCATAAAATACAATATACTTTCCTATTTATACTTTCACGTTATCAACCAAATACCGTAAAACACAATATATTTTCCCTACTGCAGTTTACTTTCTCATTTTCATTTACGACTTACGACTTGAGAAATTTTGCAACAAAACAAACAGGCCCTAGGAGGGGTAGGATTGTAGCAATGGTGCTCGAGAACCCGATCTAACTTGATCCAAATTTTCAGCATAGATCCAGAAATTGCGCCTAATAACTTACTGGATAAGGTATGTGGCCCTATTTTTTATTTTTTTTATAGTAATCTCACTTAGGCTGTGTTTAGATGTCTAACAAAATCACAAAATTACATAATTTTATGTGGACTCAGAAAATTTAATTCATGATATTGTATAAGTGAGTGTGTTGGATAAATAAGAAAATATGAAATTTTTTTAAATCATGATTTTAGAAATTTCCATTTTGAATAGAAGTTTCATAAATTTCATGATTATCTTCCTAGGATTAATACATGCTTATTTTATTATTTGATTCGATTGTTTTTCCAACCAAATATGAATATTTAGATTCTTTAAAATTATAATCTTGCAACTTTAAAATCCATAAAACACTAAAGACATCTTACCTTTTTATCATAACATCCAAACACAGCCTAGCTTAGTCTAAATATTCCTTTTTTTTAAACACAAGTTATATAAATTATTTGTCATGTTTAGATATGCCCAATATTTAAAAAAAATAAAAAAAAAATTAGCTAAAAAATTATTAATTTCTTTGGAAATTTAGTGAAATTTGGCATGTTTAAGGAGAAGTACTGGATTCCGATGATCCAAAACCCAAATCCGAATCTGATAAGTTATTAGGTTTGAATTCTCGAGTGGATCCTAGCCTTTTTCAGTAAGCTTGGATCTCCGTACATGGATCTCGCAGGATCCAACCCGATTGCGACCCGTTGCCAACCTTGACCCAAACCCAAATACTCCAATCAGGTTCGGGTCCAATAAGCGGGCAATCGGGTTTCATTGCCATTTTGCATAACCCTATCTCAAACCCTCGTCCCTTTTCGCTCCTCCGCTCCCCCATCCGCCATGGGCGAAGAGCCTGAAAAATCGACCCCAAAGCGGGCGAAGCTGCTGTCCTTCTGCAAGAAACCCCTCTTCCTAACTCCGATGCCGCCGTCTATCGAACGTCTGAAGAGTTAGTTGCGAAGGCTACAGCGCCGGTGAAGGCCGAGTATCTCCGCCCTCCGCCGCCGACGAGGCCCCGGGCGAACGACGATGGAGTCGACGATGAAGCCAGAGAGAGGAAGGGCGCTGCTGCGCCTGCTTCCGGCGTTGTTAAAGAGAAGAAGTCCAAGCGCCAGCTCAAGAGGGAGCGGCGGGAGGTCAGTGTAATTTGCTTTGCAATCTTGATCAGTTTCTTTGTATATTTGGCTGTTCGGGCATTTACAGTGAGTTCCTGTGATGAAAAGGTTGCAGGTTTGAATATATTTCAACACTGTTCTTTAAGAAATTTTTATATTCGGTTTCATTTGGTTTTATTGAGGTTTAGGAGTAAAAAGTTTAGCTTTTAAGCTTCACAATCGATAGTTTATATTTTTCTTTCTTCTAAGTAAACCTTCATTGTTTCATACACATAATACACAGAAGTCTAGGTTTCTTTTCGTTACTTTAAGGTTTAGAAATGGATAATTTGGTATTCCTTAAAATTTGATATGTTTATTTTAAGTAACTGGTCACTGATTTATACACATAACACGCAGCTATGGCCTAATGCATTCCAAGTTCTCACCATGTGACATTAGTCTATGTGATGGTTGTTCTTAGAAGGTTGGTAACTTCAAATGAGATTTTTGCCCTTATTCATATTTTATGATTTTTGTGCATTGTATATGCAAAGAACCAAAGTTGCCTATATGTTTATATGCACTGAAATGGAACCTTGAAACAAACCAGTCAAAACTCACAACACTGGTCTGAACTTTTAATGAAAGAAAGGATCGAAACCAAAACTGACTCCTTGACCTTGTGTTCATTTTGTATGGGAAAGTTTTGGAGACTTAGAGTTGAAATTGATGGAGGCATAGATTTAGCTTTTCTGATGATTTTGCAAAAAAAACAATCTACACTTTTAACTCTCTCAACTTAATCCAGGAACAAAAATCTACACTGAACATTTGCCCAGGAGTAGCAAAACATGAAAGAGTTGATGCATGTCGTTATGGCGGTAAATGCCGTTTCAGCCATGATTTGGATGCATTTCTTGCTCAGGTATGGTCTTTGATATTCTTTCTTAATTCTTCGTGGTTTGTCTGGTGACTATGCAATTGCAAATGTTACCTTCTAATATTTTTAATGAATTCATTGTCAAATGCAGAAGCCAGCTGACCTAGAAGGGTGTTGTCCTTTCCTCAATGTCGAGGAGTCATGTCGTTATGGAATAACGTGTAGATTTTTGAATACACACAAGGAAAACAGTCTTTCAGAAAGCCTGGCACCTTATAAGAAAAGTCATGTGATCAATAATCTAAACAAGGATTTGCAAAGGCTTTTGTGGAAGAATAAAGTCAATTTTCCAAAAGCAGATGCTCAACTCAAATTGCTTGGATTAAAGGTATGCACAAAGTTGGAGGACCTTGATTCTGTTAGGAATATGAGTTATATAAGGAGTATGGGTTGTATAAGGAGTAGTATAGGATTAGGATTAGGATTAGGCTTTTTATGTATCTATATATTATAATTGAGATGAGAGTCCTCGCTCCAACTTTCTTCTAATTCTCTTTTCATGGTATCAGAGCTTTAAGGCTCACATCCAAAACTCAAAATCTTGATTCTTATCTTCCTCCTCCTTTTTCTTTCTTTTTCTTTTCTTTCTCGACTGAAATCCACCTTTGCCCCGACAAAAGCTCGACGAAAACCCAACTCGACGCCTCACCTTCTCGACGAAAATGCAACCCGACAACAAATCGACGTCGCCTCGCCTTCATCTTCGGCCTAATCCTCAACCTGAACCCATCTTCGAATTTTCTGTGAGCAATCGACCCGAATCGACTTCATCTTCGACCGGAAACCCAACTAATAGCCAATTAACTCGAATCCGACCCGGAGTCAACTTTGACCCGACCCGCATCAAATTGACTTCGACTCGCCTGCTCGCCTTCATCTCTCCGACCTGACCTGACCCAAACCATCTTCTGCCCTCTGCCTTCGAACGTTACAATTCTCACGGATCCAATACCCTTAACCACATCATCTCCGCTTTTCTTTATCTCCCACTCTCCTCTATGACAAGTCTCCTCTTCTTCATCGACCTGACGTTCTCTTCTCTCTGTTGACTTAAACAGAGTTTAAACAAAAAACCAAAAAGGAAAAACAGAGTCAAAATGTGATTGCTCTGTAAATAAAAAAAATAATTTTTTTTGAATGTTTGATATTGAGCAGTCCTTTGATGGGTATTTGGGATGTTTAGTATGTTTGGTTATTAGGATATTTAACTTGATTCCAAGGGAGGATTGTTGGTGTTTGGTGCTTTTGTTTTTGTGATTAGATCGTAAGCTAGGATTTGTTGGTTGTGGGTAGCACTTTTTTAATAACATTTTCTTTGTATTTAGGTATATCAGGAGATTTAGTTAGTTATGGAGGAGGATTTGAAATCTGATTTGAAACTCATAGTTTAATAATTTGTATCAGGAAAAATCACAGATATAAAATTACCTGTTGATGGTGAAAATTATCTGCAATGAAGAAAAATTATGGAAGTCCACCTGAAAGGACGCAAGAAGAAGCGATATTTGACCGAACCTCCTCTAGATCCGATGACCGATGAGTGGGAGAGAGGATGCCCATGTTTTTCCTCTCATATCCTAAATAGCTTGGAACAGAAAGCACAAGATGTGGCAATGCACAGTCGATTGTGAAGGAAATATGGGAGTGCCTAGAAGAGTTATTTTCAAGATCAAACATCTCAACATGGTGTATGATGTGGTATAAGAGCTGCTTTAAGGTAAAAGGGGTAAGCCCTTTCACAGTATTATGCAGACTTCAAGACAGATGTTTGAGGAGTTGATGGTACTGTTTTTGATATCTACATACTTGAGGAAGCTGTAACTTAAGTGGGAGCAACTTGGTGTTCTTATGTTCTTGGAGGTTTGGCATTTAATTTTACGTCGGCCCGACCACACGTGACTGGGAGTTCAGCTATAAACTCGTTGTTTTAGACATATTAGTTGCTCCATAATATCTTTTCAAATGCGCCTTAAAACCAAACGACAGGAGTCTCAAGAACGATCAACAAAGACATTTCGGACAATTCAGTAGTTTTGGAGGCAGAGGTGGGCGTGGTGGACGTGGTATCAGATGAGGTAGTCACAACAACGGTCAGATAGGTGGTAAATTTGGTGGTAGATTGGCTTTTGAACAAATTGGTGAACCCGACATGATCTATTACTATTGCAAGGAGAAATATCACACGAATTTTACTTATTGGAGATTGACAGGCAAGCCTACTCAGTCTACCGAGCAACACATGTGGCATCAGTTCAAGATGATCCATCTTCATCTAGGAGTGTGACTATGTTCAATGAATTTGGGAAGTACCAGATGTTCTAACACTTTTAGGCTGCTCAGATGATGCCATTTTCTTCTACTACCACTCTAACTCAGACATGTAACTATACTGTCTATTTTATGTTTACTGTTCCTAGTACGTAGGTTATTGATTCTGGAGTTTTTGACCATATGACTGGGAACAAAAGTATCTTATCTATTTTGAATTCAGTATCACTACTTCTTGTAATATTGGCAGATGGTTCTACATCTTACACTAAAAGTGTGAGCATTGCTAATGCTACACTGTCTTTATCACTCTTTTATTTTTTATATACCTAAATTCTCATTTAATTTGTTGACAATTAGCCGAATCACTAAATCTTTGAACTGTTCACTGACTTTCTTTCCGATCATTGTGTCTTTAAGGAACTTGGAACGCAAAGAAAGATTAGCACATGTCGTGAATCTGGAGGTCTTCATCATCTTGGGAGGTTCTGAAGTGGTAGCCTGCTTCAATTTCATTTTCTACTTAGATATTCATTGTCGGTTAGGTCATCTGTCTTTACAAACTTTAAAAAACATTAGTTTCTGCTTTGGGTCATGTATCTTCATTAGATTGTGAGTTACGTCAGTTAGGTAAACATCACCGTATGTCTTATCCTTTACGAGTCGATAAAAGAGTTGATAGGCTTATTGGTTGTGTATTTCGATGTCTAGGAACCATGTCATGTTAATTCAAAATTTGATTTTAGGTATTTTATCACTCTGCGGATAATTATTCTCGTATAGCATGGTTATATTTAATGAAAAATTGTTGAGAAATGTTTTTTGTGTTTTAATTTTTTGTGCTGAAATAAAAAATTAATTTGGTGAATCTATTTGTATTTTAAGATCAGATAGTGCAAAAAAATTAGTTCATTATTTATGAATTTTATGCATAAAAATTGTATTGTTTATCAATCATCATGTTCTTACACTCCTCAACAAAATGACATTGTTGAATGTAAAAATAGACATTTATTAGAAGTCGCACGCACACTTTTAATTCACAAAATTTTTTAAAAATATTTTTAGAGTTATGCAGTTCTTACCACATGCTATCTTATCAATTGTCTTCTGTTCTGGGTGGTCAAATCCGGTACTCTTTACTTCATCTACTCAAAGAAATTTTTTGCTTTGCTCCTAAATTTTTTTGAATGTTTGTTTTTCTCACGATAATCCGACTGATAAGACTAAGTTAGACCCTAAAGCTTTGAAATGTGTTTTCTTAAGGTACTTCAGGACTTAAAGTGATACAAATGTTATTGACTCTGAATAAGTTTATGACTTATGCTAATGTTACTTTCTCTGAGTCTAAATCTTATTTGACTCTGTGTCTTCTGTGTTAGAGTCTAGTGATGATGAGTTATCTTTACATAATACCGTATTGAAACAAATGTCATCTACCAAGGATAACTCTCTCTAGGTGTATAAACGATGCACTCCGCAGCCTGCTTCAGATCCCAGACTGTGCCAATGTCCCCTGTTCCATTTCTTGATGCACATGTGAGAATTCTATTATTTCTTCTGAGTATACCTCTCTTGACGATTTTCATTCTGATCTTGAGCAACCTATTGCCCTTCGAAAAGGAAAATAGAGTTGTACTACACATCTTTATATAATTTTATATCTTATGTTCATCTTTCATCAACTTTTCATTCTTTTGTTTCATCTTTTGATTCTCACTCTATTCCCAAGTCCGTGGCAGAGGCCCTATCACACTCAGATTGAAGGTCTATTATACATGAGGAATGACTCCTCTAGAGCAACACATGAGATTTGGTACCCCTACCACTAGGGAATAAGGCAGTTGGTTATTGTTGGGTTTATACAATGAAACTCAATTTAGATGGTCCCTTGCCCGATTGAAAGCCCATTTGGTGGCTAAATGATATTCTTAGATGTATAATATTGACTACCAGTAGACTTTTTCTCCTGTAGCTAAATTGACATCTGTTCGTCTCCTTATTTCTTTTGCTGCTATCCATCATTGGCTGTTATATTAATTTGATATCAAGAATGCCTTTGATAAAGAGATTTAAATGGAGCAACCAGCTAGTATAAGTGTAACCCCCAGACCTAAATGTATATATCACAGTATCAGTGCTTGATACGGCGTACAAAGTTGATTTGCCCTTCTGGTAGTCAGATTGAGCCGGTTTCAGTTTTTGATATTATTTTTCAATATTTTAGATTTTTTAGATTTTTTGAATTTTTTGGATTATTTTGGGAAAAATCTCCATAGTCGGTGTCAACCAATACCGATAATCGACTCTAGAATTTTTAATTTACAATCAGAGTTGAATTTCTAGAACCTGCCTCCAAATTATTCTTTAAATCATATTTTCTCTTTTAGACATTTTATGATTTTTGCTTTTCGAGTTCTTCGTGTCGCTGATTGCTGTCTGTATCATCGATTGATTTCAGTATTTTAATTTGCAAGCCTGACAAGATTTCTTGAATCTGATTTCATATTACTTCTCAGTGTAATGTTCTTTATTTACAGAATTTTTGGAACCGTTCCGAGCTAGTCAAATTTTAACCCACTTAAATAATATTAATTAAATAATATTTTAATCCATACTTTCCTTCTTCCCTAATCTCTTCTTTTCTTCCTTATTAAGCTAGAATCTTCCCACCGCCTCTTCCCACCGCATTCTATCTCTTTCTTTATCTTTCTTTTTACTTTTAACTCTCAATCTCCCTCCAATCTCTCTTTAATTCTCTTTCTCTCAATTAATCTCTTTAATGAAAACTATTTTGTCTCTCTTCTCTTTCCTTTTCTTCTTCCACAACTAATCATCACTGTCACCTCCGGCCTCCGCCGCCTGCCAACACACGCCGACAACGTCTCCAATTAGGTCAATCACCACAAATCACTCTCTATTTCTCCATCTCTCCAATCACCACTATTATTCTCTTCTCTTTTATCAATTAATCCTACCACCGAGCTCCACCCACCACCATCAACTACTCAATCCACCACCTCTCTTCCGCCACACATAACACCGGCCAGGCCACCACCCTCTGGCTGCCATCAAATCCCCCTCCATTTCTTTTCTTTCTCAAACTCTCACCTTCTTACACCCTCTCTCTTTACCCTCCTCCACCACCCCCTGACGTCACCGACAGCCACGACACTAATTCTCCACCCCGAGTTCATTATAGATATCAGAATAGCAGTGGAAGTGTTGTAGGGTTATAACATTCAGGCTCCAAGACTGTAATTATTGTTCTCCCACCTGAATTAAAATTTCAAACATGAAATTTTTTTGTAAGGTAGGGAGAAGTGTAACCCTCCAATCCTAGATATATGTATCACAATATCAGTGCTCGATACAGCGTATAAAGTTGATTTGCCCTTCTGGTAGTCAGATTGAGCCGGTTTCAGTTTCTGATATTATTTTTCAATATTTTAGGTTTTTTAGAATTTTCTGAAATTTTTTTGGATTATTTTGGAAAAATCTCCACAGTTAGTGTCGACCAATTCTGATAATCGATTCTAAAATTTTTAATTTACAATCGGAGTTGAATTTTGAGAATCTGCTTTTAAATTATTTTTAAAATCATATTTCTCTTTTCAGGCATTTTGGGAATTTTTTTGAATTTATCAAAAATGGCCAAACCGGTGTCGCTCAATGTCGGCGATACATTTAGGATTTTTAACTTGCAAACTGGACATAATTTCTAGAATCCGATTTTACATTACTTTTCAGCGTAATATTTTCTATTTTATGTAATTTTTGGAACTGTTCTGAACTAGTTAAAATTTGATCCTATTAAAATAATATAAAAATTCATTTTTTCTATTTCTTTTTCTCTTCTCTTTTCCTTCTTTCCCACGTTTCCCTCTTCCACCGCCTTTCCCCTGCCGCCCTTCTCTCTTTCCTTCTCCATAAAACCCTTTTTTCTCTCTCTAAAAATTCCCCTTCTCTTGAACTCTCCCACCTCTCTCTACATAATTTTTCTCTCTTCACTCTATTTCTCTCACCCTCTTTCCTTACCTCCCTCTCTTACTCTCTCTTTTCTCTGTCACCAGCCGTCGAACACAACCGCGTCGCACAACGCGCGCGGCCAGCCAAACACCCCCACGCTGCCACTCTCTCCTTCTTTCCTTACTCTCCTTTTTCTTCTTCTTCTTCTTCATCTTCTTCTATTTCTTCCTCTTCCGTACTCTCCTCTCCCTCTCTTTCTCCTTGCTTGCCAGCCCAGACCGTCGCCGGCGGCTTGGCGCGGCCACCGGTGCTGCCGTGGCCCAGCCCGGCCGCCGCCTGCCATGGAGGGCTGCTGCTCCCCTTTTCCTCTCTCATTTTCTCTCTCTCTCTCTCATTCTAATGGACCCAAACCCCATAAACCCGAACCCAATAACCCATCAACATCAAACCTAATTAATCCATTACCCTATAACCAAATATTTAAATCTTTGAGTTTGAGTTATCAGATCCAACCCGACCTATTAGCCTACCAAACTCGCATTCAAAACTATATAAAGTAAAAGTTCATAAAACCCCTGATACTGTATAATATTACATTTTGACTTATTTATTACATATTTAACCTTTTTTTAATTTTTTTGGTTTAGGTGATATCTGGAGCATTTGGTATGCGAATGGACGATTCTGGAACCGTTGTGATTGTAGGAAAGAGAGCTACATTCTCATGGTCATTTTGTGAGTGTTTTTTTATAAATTATATTTTATCATTTTTAATGAAATTGATTAATTTCTTTATTTACTAAATCTTGATCATCGGTATATCATTATAAATATTGTTTAATAAAATATAATTATCGAAATATACATGATTGTTCTTTAAACATAATCAATAACGTAATAATAATTTATTTTATTTCTTGATTTATTATAATATATAGATGAATTGTCTAAATATCAAGATTAATAAGTTAATTTTAATAAGTAAATTAGCTAATAAATTGATAATAAATAGATAATTATGTATAATAATTTTGTGATATCTACCATATTAATAATATTGTAATCGTTATTATAATTAGGGATATTTAATACTCGATTATATGGTATAGCCACCGTTACCTAATTCACACTGGACACTGCTGTTCATATACCGTGAAATCACTTTACAAGAAATTACATTTAATTGCATATTCATGCACCTGTTACACAGAGACTTTGTTAGACTAAACATTAGTATTCATATACTTGGAGCATCGTGACATGAATATACTATCATACCGAACACTGTTATTTCATGTACATGTATCACCGTTACATAGATACTGTTACACATGACTATTATTTCTTATTCATGTCCCACCGATATACGAATACACTATTTCACTGGATACCGTCATTTCATATATTTGCATCATCGTTACATGGGTGCTCTGTACACATTTATATCATGTTCGTACATCACTGTTACATATATTCACCACTATACATGCATTGATTATTTTTATATTTTTTGTTGTGTAGATCATCATTCTTATTATATGGATTATTGCTATATGTATATTTCTGTATTCCTATTGCATGATTGTTTCTCGTTACTTATATTGATATTCTCGTTACTGGACATGTGAGCTATTGATATGCGATGTGTGGAACTAAGTGCCACGTGGATCCAAACCACGGGGGCCGCCTCTAGGATCCGCATCTTCTGTTTCCTGTTATCTTGTTTCATGCTATCAACAATGCTCATGTCCTGTTATCACATGTTACATGTACTATGCACTGTTCTTGTTCCTGATATAATGTGTAGATTAAATATAATAAATGCAACATGGGTTAGGGGAGACTTGACGGTTGACTATATCTTGTCGAGTGGATGTCTGGATCCATTGTTAGTCCCACTGCAAGGGACATGGTAGTGCTGGCTACCTTCTCGTTTCCCGTTTCTTGTTACTTGTTTCGCCTTAGCGAACTGGCCCTGGCTTCAGCAACCTGGGGCTTGTTTAAGGCCGTGATCTCGAGTATGTATGGGATACACCCATCTGAGCAGAGCTCCTTGACCATCGAGTTTTCAATTAACATAATAAAACAATATAAACAATGATGATGACAGGAACGCTTATTATTTGGTCACTCTCTCATTCGAATCATAATACCCGTATACCGTGTTCGGATGGGTTCGGTCGGAATGCATGTTCCGTTATGAATTGCCAGTGGTATGGGACACTGAAAGAGATTGATTAAAATATCAGATAGTACTGATTGTTATTACTGTATAAATAACATGACTTGTCTGATACATGTATGTTACTGTTCAGTTGTACTTGTTATCATTTTTGATTTTTTATCTATTATCATGCCACCCGTATACCTTACTACACTTCTTGATACTTGTTACACTTAATGTGGTGCACACTATTCACGTACACGTATACTCCGCATTCCATGTATTCTGTTTCATGTATACCTTGCAGGCACTGTTATTGTACAATCACAACATAGTTGTATGGTTATTATGCATACTTCATATCTATATGTTTATATTCATCACGACACAATTATGCTACTGTTATTCTTAGATTAAATAAGAAATATAAAATAATTTATATGGCTATATATATTCAATACATGTTACTTATACACACTGATATAATTAGGAACACTTAATACTGCATTCTATCATGTATATTAATATTAACATAAAAATAGTATAACTCGTATTGATTATAATAACTTAATGTTAAATAGTTAGGTGATATATATATTCCAGAGTCTTCCCAAAAATATTAATAGATATTCATGTTATATAATTGGATAATATCATAGAGGTAACACTGTTTAAGTGCTAGGCAGTGATAATGTTATAATACTAACACAATTCTTATATATATGCCGATTGTTAGCATATGTATATTGTATCACTGATAATTAAACATATATTGTATAATATCGTGATTGTATTACTATTATAGTATATATTAATGCTTCCTTCATTTTATCACTCACTAGGTCGTCTTCTAACAACCCTGGATTTGCGTGCTTAGATTGGAGATCCGAGATATCGTAGTGCCAGATATTCACGGAATATACATAGGAGACTCGTCACCTATACTATTCATAGGTATCTTTATTATTTTGTCTTTATTTTTTTATTTATCCATGTTTCATTATCTATCATGATCACTGACCCTTTTGCAGGTATCCTTGTACTACTCAATGCTAGAATTATTATGTTTATTGTGTTTATTCTATGTACTGAGGTTTAACGTGCGTAGGTGAGGAGATTTTAGCCCTGCGTATGTACTTCGCCGTAGCGTCCCCGTACCTGTGGATCGGGGCGTTACAGAGTGGTATCATCTCTGTAACGCCCCGCTCCCGCAGGTCAGGGGACGCTACGACGACGTACATACTCAAGACGAAAATACCCTCACGCACGCACGCTAAGCCTCAGTACAAGTTATAACTCAATGTACACTAATTCCAACATTATTTAGTATAAAAATATCTGCAAAAATGGCCAGTGATCATAATAGATATGGGAACAAGGATAAATATGGAAATATAAACAAATAATAATACTTATGAATTGTATAGATGACGAGTCTTTTATATGTATCTCATGACATGTCTGATACTACGATATTTCGGATCTTCAACCTGGGCACGTAAACTTAGGGTCGTCAGAAAGCGATCTAATGAGTAGTAAAATGAAAAAAACAGTAATATATACTATATTAATACAATCACGATAATAATAGATAATACGTGTTTAAATACCAATGATACAATATAATGATAATACCAATCGAGAGAAATATACAAGTGTCATATTTTAACATCATCAATACCTCGTATGTTATAACAATATCATTAACACAATAATATCCAATTTTATATCATTACTATAGTTATATGTCCGGGCTGTGCTATAAAAAATAATAGGCAAGTCACTTTGGGAGATTATGTGACTACAGGCAATAAACTTATACCAATTATATATTATTCTCAATATGCGTAATGTGATACAGTATTAAGTGTTTCTAATTACATCAGTGTGTATAAATATCATGTAGTAAGTTTTAAATTACTTGTATTTCTTATTTAATCTAAACAGTAGTATAATAGGGTCGTGATGAATATGAATATGTAGATATGAAGTATGCAGAATAACTATACTATAGTGATATGATTATATAGTAATAGTGTCTACAAAGTATACATGAAATAGAATACATGGAATGCAGAGTATATGTGTACATGAATAGTGCGCGCCACATGAAATGTAACAAATATCAAGAAATGTCTCAAGGTATACAGGTGACATGATAGTAAATATCAGGAGTAGCAACAAGTACAATTGAACAGTAATATACATGTATCGGGCAAGTAATATTATTTAGACAATAATAACAAACAATATTGCCTGGTATTTTAATCAATCTCTTCCAGTGTCCCATACTACTGACAGTTCATACCGGAGCTCGCACTCCGGCCGAACCTATCCGAACATGACATACATGTACCATGATCCGAACGAGAGAGTGACCAAATAATAAGTGTTCCTATCGTTATCATTATTTATACTATTTTATTATGTTAATTGAAAATCCAATGGTTAAGGAGCTCTGGTTGGGTGGGTGTATTCCGTGCATACCCGGGATCACGGCCTTAAACAAGCTCCTGGTTGCTGAAGTCAGGGCCGACCTGCTAAGGCAAAACAAGTAACAGAAAACGGGAAGGTAGCCAGCACTACCATGTCTCCTGCAGTGAGACTAATAATGGATCCAGACAAATCCCGACAAGATCTAGTCAACCGTCAAGTCTCCCCCATCTCCAAGTTATATTTATTATATTTAAACTACACAGTGTATCAAGAATAAGTACAGTGTATGATACATGTAACACGATAACAGGATATGAGCTCTGTTGATAGCATGATATAAGATAACGGGAAACGGAAATAAGATTTTGGAATTCTAGATGTAACTCCCGTGGCTTGGATCCACGTGGCACTTAGTTTCATATACCGCATATCAACAGTTCACATGTCCAGCAACGAGAATATCAATATCAGTAACGAGAAACAATCATGTAATAGGAATACATGAATATTCATGTAGTAATAATCCATGTAATAAGAACGGTGATCTACACGACAAGAATATAAAAATAATCAATGCATGTATACCAGTGAATATATGTAACAATGATGTACGAACATAATATAACTGTGTACAGAGCACCCATGTAACGATGATGCAAATATATGAAAAGGGGGTATCTAGTGAAATAGTGTATACGTGTATCAGTGAGACATGAATAAGAAATAATAGTGGCGTAACAGTATCTGTGTAATAGTGATGCATGTACATGAAGTAACAGTGTCCAGAGTCCAAAAGTGTTCGTGTAAGATGATACTAGCACCTGAAATAATGGTGTCGAGTATCCATGTAACAGACGGTGTATAGAGTATCTGTGTACATGTAACAATATCTGTGAATGGTGATAGATGTACATGGATTGACAATGTCCTATGTGATAGATGTGACAAGAATATGTGGAATAGATGTATCTATATTTATAAATATCAGTATTCGTTATTATGATTATGATCGATATCACAAGTGAATTATTTACAAGTTCCTATTTTCAAACTCTTCACAATCCTTTAATTGACCGTCTAATATAATCACCTATATTTTATATTAAATCATGAAAAAAATTAAAATATTATTTTATTGATTATGTTTAATTAAAACATTCTTTTTATTCTTATTCCAAAGATTTTCCGATAATTACAAGTTATTAATTAATATTTATAGTGATTTACCCATAATCAAGATTTATTAAATAAAGCAATTAATCAATTTATTAAACATGAATTAATATAATTTATAAAAGGAAAACACTCACGTAGATATTACAGGGAGGTAGCTCGTCCTCCCACGATCCCGGCTCAAGAATCATCTAGATCGGGCAGCGGATGCTCAAGATATCACCTGTACGCTAAAATTATAAAAAGGGTTAAGTATGTATTTAAAGAATTTAAAATGAAATAAATTTATTTAACATGGGTTTTATGCAAAGTAACCTTTATAATGAATCGGGTTTGGGTTGTTACGGGTCGGGTTTAGATCCATAACCCGTACCCATTGCCTAAGTAATAGGGTGAGTGGGTGTAAGGGTTTGACTTTATGTTTAACGTGTTTGTGTTTAATGGGTTATGGGGTTCGTACCCATTAGAGAAATAGCGAGAGAGAGAACAAGAGAGGAGGGAGAGAGCACCGGGGGGGGGGGGAGGAGGCGACAAGCCGAGGCGAAAGCTGGACAAGTTTGTTGTTTGAGAAAGTATTTATATGGGTTGAAGTAATCTTCTATAGCATGGTTTGGGAGATTTGCCTCAGTTCAGAAGTTTGGATCTCATCGTTCTCAGAGAGATTATTTTGTTTTCTTTTGGCTTCTCAAGGAAAATGATTTTTGGTACCATATGTGGATGATATAGTGATTACTGGCGATGATGCTCAAGGAATTAGTGAGCTGAAATTGTATCTGTAGAAGAAGTATCAAACAAAAGATTTGGAGCAATTACGATATTTTTTGGGCATTGAGGTAGCAAGATTGAAGAAATAGATTTTTCTCTCTCAACGAAAGTATGTGCTGGACATGCTTTCAGACGCTGGTATGTTAGGGTGTAAACCAATGAATTCCCCAATGGACGCCAACTCCAAGCTGCTGCCAGATCAGGGGGAGATTTTAGATAATCCGAGACGAACATGAGGCTTATAGGTAAGCTGTCTTACAATGACTCGACTTGATGTTGCACACCATATTAATGTGGTGAGTTAGTTCTTATCTGCTCTACATCTAAGTCATTGGGATGCTGTGATTTGAATATTTCGGTATTTGAAACTTGCCCCTGGCAGAGCACTCCTGTAGTCAAATTGTGGTCATGATTGTATAACCGATTTTTTAAATGTAGATTGGGCATGATCACCAATTGATAGACGATCAACTACTGGTTGTTGTATGTTTGTTGGAAAAATCTTATATCGTGGAAGAGTAAGAAGCAAGTTGTGGTTTCGAGATCTATGCTAACTCTGAATATCGAGCCTTGACCGATATGACTTGTGAGTTGGTCTGAAAATAAGATCTCTTGAGTGAGTTACATCTTCCTCAACTCCTATGAGATTATGTTGAGATAATACATTGACTATTCACATCGCAGAAAATTTATTTTTAATCAACGCGCCAAGCACATTGAGGTTGATTGTTTCGTCAAAAAGGTTATAGAGGATAAAATCATAGAAACTTCAACATTTTTCTTCCATTAACCAGTTAGCATATATGTTGACAAAATCTCTTGGAGGTCACCGGATTCGAACTATTTGTGAGAAGCTGGGCATGAATGATGTATATGCTCCAACTTGAGGGGGAGTGTTAGGAATATGAGTTGTATAAGTATGAGTTGTATAAGGAGTAATATAGGATTAAGAATATGATTAGGCTTTCTATGTATCTATATATTATAATTGAGATGAGAGTCTTCTCGCCAACTTTCTTCTAATTCTCTTTTCAGATTCCATATACTAAACTTATATTTCAGAACCCACCTCATGTTTTAATGTTGACTCCCATTGTATTGGCCTTGTCTCATCCATCTACTATGCACACTTCTTATCTATGGTATTTTATTAATAATGTAAATGTCCACCCTCTTCCCTACGTTTCCTTGTAATTCTGCTTATGCTATATCACTAGTTTCCTGATAGTGGTTTCTAGTTTGGTTTAAGATGTCAGGTCATCCTTTCACTAAGTGTGCTATGTATAGCCCAAATTATCGTTAAGAAACTGACTTATGTCTAGCAAAAATAAATGACGTTAGATTATTTTGGTGCAATGCTGTCTGGTTCGTGACATTTCCAAAAGAAAATTCAGGTTCAGGAGGAGTTGTCTATATGCCTGGTGAAATAATTCTCACCATTGCCTTTATTTGTAATATCTTGGGCCAATTCCAGAGAATCTACTGGTTTGTGCTCCATAATATATATGGATACACTGAAAGAGGTGGATCTTCTCTAGATGTTTGTGTATGAGCTGTTATCCTTTCCTTCTCTTACTGACTAAATCCTCCTTACCGTGTGGTAATAATACAAAGGCAAAACCAGGAATTTGTCAGCAAGTCCATGAAGATAATTTGAATAGATCAAATGATCTTCATGTGGATGATAGTAGCGAAAAGCCTACTGGGGCAGTCAATGATAAGGAGTGTGCTTCAGTAACGTGCACCAAAAAGGATTGCTCAGATGACATGTTTTATCACTGATGACTCACGACCTTCGAAGAAGATGAAGTGTCCGATTGATGAACCATGCCGCTCCACTGAAATTAATAACGGTTAGATTCCATCTTAAAAATTTTTGCCAATTTAATAAGCTGAAATGCACACCAGCTGGATCATTTCTGTTGACACTGTCATTTGACCAGGCACATGTGCCCCTGAAACTAATCCAGAGGAGGAGCTTAAGGCAGAAAATGGCATGGAAGAAATTTCAGTTGATACTAGCCTAGCGTCATCTAAAGTTGATCAGAGCATGCAGCCCCATCCACGGGAAAAGAAGCTTATCGATTTTAGAGGAAAGCTGTATCTTGCACCATTGACCACTGTTGGTAATCTTCCTTTCAGAAGGATTTGCAAGGTCCTAGGAGCTGATATTACTTGCGGCGAAATGGCTATGTGCACAAATCTCTTGCAGGTTCGACCTCTGATATTTACATACTTAGAAAGTTGATTGAATGTGACCGTTATTCTAATTATTTTTGATTGTAGATGAAGGGAAAACATCTATGGGCCTATATATCTCCTCCCTCCCCCACCCCATTCTCTCAATTTTAATTTGCTTAAATGAGAAAATGGATGGACAGGAGAAGCAATTATTGGAGAAATTTGAAGAAACAATTTTAACTATAAGACCCTGTTATGAATGTAATTTTCAGTTGATTGAATTCAAATTTTACTTAACCTTAAAGAGCAATATTGTTCTAATTCAAAACAAACTGAAAAGCCTATGACATATGGGGCCCTAAGCAACATGTGGATTCCTTGGTGGAATGTAAGGGGGGTGTGGCAACTATCATGCTTTTGACTTGGATGCCTATTTGGAAGCTTGAGTTAGAAAAGCATTATTCTAACCATGAATGTGCTCTTGGGGTTCGTCTGTTGGAGCAAGACCTCAGGAGTTGATTAGTTCAATCACATTTCATCACTGGCAAATAATGAGATAGCAAGCTTCCAAAAGTGTTTACTTTCTTTTTCCTGGATATTGGAATTTGGCAATCTTAATGCTCCTTTGAAGGAATAACTCTTAAAGGTTGCAGGTACTGCTCATGGTTTGGTCACAATCTTTGGGTCCAAAATTTGAATACTTCTTTCCGTATTTCTTTTAAGAAGATAGTTTTAATTTTTTGTGATAATATAGGCCTTTTAATTGATATACTTGGGGTTACAAGCTCTTTAATTTTTATAGATTTGGTGCTTACTAGTAAGTTGGCAATATAAGATATGTAGAATTTTTTTTTTACTTGTCCACTTCAATTTTGGTGGATTCATATTTCTTTCCAATTCTTTTCTTCCTCAATCATTACTCTTTCTTAATAGTTGAGACACTCTTTGTTGTTTGTGGCCTGAATTTTATCTTTGCATCACATGGTGTAAGAGCAATATTTTGTTGCCATGGTCCATCATGATGGCGACTCCGTGTAGATATAACTTACATGGATCTGATACATAACACAAACAATACAACATGTCAAATTCTAAAGAAAAGGACACGGGCTGAGCGACATACTGCCACATATTAATAATTTTTTTGTTTACTAAATATTTGATTTTTTTCCTCTTTTAATATGTACCTGTCTGATGCTTATTTAATCATTTATTCATAAATGAATCTAAACAATAGAATAAAAACTAAAAAGGAAAAAGAAATGCATGTTATGTTGAAAGAGAGCCTCATGACAGTAGCAAACATCATGCAAGCGGAAAATCTGTTAGTTCACATTGACCGGACTATTCTGACCAGCTCAGTATCTGAGCGGGTGATCCTCATGAGCATCCAGGCCGTGTTCTCCCAATTTCTCTTGCCTGTTGTATTCCATGGGTTTGTTTCCACCTTATGTTGACATTTTCTGTGTATGTCTGTCACACACATGCCACCCAAGGAAGGCTACTCATATGAACTGTCTGTTCTTACCTAGCAGTCTTAGTGCTCAGTTTGAGAATGTTTCTTAGGATTTTCTCATGGAACTAGGAAAGTTAAAACAATAAAATGATTTTGTGACAAGTAGTGAGTGAGCAAAATTAAGACTTCATGGACAAATGTATATTACTGAAAATTTTATGTAATTGAATGGTTTAGGGGTTTATTCAGTAATATGTTGAGGCGGCCCGAAAATGTGTCAATGTTGCTGGTACTTTTCCAGTGGAAAGCATCAAAATTGTATATGCTAGGAGTGTGAGTTTTCGGTTTCCATGATTGCGGTATACCTTGATTAGATTAAAAGGAAGCAAAGTATAATAGTGATGTAGAGAGACTACCATACCCTCTTGTCATTGAAAGAAACATATTACCGTTACATCGAGAACGATGCTTGGAGCCAGAAGAGCACAAAAATATTCCTTTGAGCATGCAAGTTACTTGAACATAAATATTACCCACCAAGGAGCAAGCAAAGAGGAAAACCAATTTGGATCCTGATCTGATCTGTCCAATGGTGGATAAAAAGTTCCATAGCTTATTAAATATTAGATTATTATACTTATTAGATCTGGCATTGTAGTACCTACAGCTCTAAAAAAACTTTTATTCTTCCATCTATTGATTCCTTACTCTCAGGGTTCATCCACAATAGTCAGAGACTCAGAAATGACATATAATTAGGAATCATTACATTCCACTGTAGTAAGGCGCAAGCCGCAAGGTGACCTACGGCCTGTGCCTGAGGCGAAAACTGCAAGTCAAGGTGCAAGGCACAATTTTTTATTTTTTTAATTTTTAATATAATTCAGCAGCTAGAACCTGGCAGAATGTCAATTTCAAGCTTGAATACAAGCAACTGCCAGCCAAAACATCCTTATGTCAATTCACAATTCATGGATAATTCTAGTCTCCAGTTAATTGAGAACAAAATAAAAGAACAAGAACAGCGGAAGAGCAGCACCAGCAACAAAAAGGAATAGAAGAAAGAGGATGAAAGAAGAAGAGTAAACTCAGAGGAAAAACAGAATAACGGAAAGAGGAAAAGAACATCATAGACAAAGCAACAACAGGTAGAAAGAATAGCAAAGAGGAAAATAAAAGGATGCAGCAGATAAAAACAAAGGGAAAAAAAATCAGATCAGAAGCAAAGGAGAATAAGAGAAGAAAAAGAGGAAAGAAGAGAAGAAAAATAGAAAAGGAAGAAAACATAGCAACAACAGGGAAAAAGGGGAAAACACAGTAACTTGATTGCAACAGGAAAGCAGTTTAGTGTTCATCAATATATTAATAAAATGTATCTTTAAACCAAACCAGATACCCTCCTTCTGGATTGCATCACATTTCAAGACAGCTTCTAATTGGAAGGTTCCTGTCAAGGTGTATAATTTCCACCGTAAATTTTTGGACATTTTATTGGTCAGAAGATGCTCATGTTCAAAGGGTGAATTTTCTATCTTACTATTTTCTTTTCTGTTTTCGTCTCCTTTTTTCTTGGAGAGGTAGTTTTTGAGATTTAAGTAGTAGATGTGTTCATTGTATCTATTGTCCATAAGACGTCCTCTTGAGTTTACATATTCTTGTGCGTGAGTTTCTTGATGTTATTTTGTATGATATTCTCTTTCTTCTTTCTCTTCTGGTCACTTCAGAAATCTTTTCTTCCTTTTACACACTCTGTATATCCTTTTTCTTCAATCTCTACTTCTTTACATACTTTTTTTTAAAATTTTGGTAGTGAATTTGAAAAAGGAAATTCGTTTGCCAGTTATCTATTAGTATCAGACTTTATTGCATAATGTTGACTGCAGTTATTGCCATAATCTGTGAACTGGCTGACAACAATATTCATGCCACAATGTCTAGGATTCACTATCTATATCCCATTAGCTTTTAACCTTATTTGACAGGCACATTTGTTCTTTCAGCACAGGTTTGTCCTTGATGAGAGATGATAGAGACAGGTTAAAGTGCAGTTTATTTTATGACTTTTGTCACGTATGGGAAGACATTTCTATTCTCAATATCTAGAGATAGACATCTGTATCTATGATCTTTTGTCAGCTTAGCTGGTGTTCCCCATCATAGCATGCTAGCAGTGAAATATTGAAAATCTTCATTGATGCTAAGTTTGAATTTTTGACTGCCTTTTTTTTTTTTCCAATTTAGTAATCCCATTTACTCTATTACATTGGCATTTTCTCCTTTAATTTGTTTTGTAATATGAAATGTAATACTGAGGTCTGAGTGATAAAAAGCTTATTGGTTTGCGATACCTGGAATTTTACAGGTTCCTTAAGTTGATTCTGGCTCAGTGGTTAAGGGGTAGTTGACTTATGGGATGCCCCCCTGGTTCAAAATCAGGCTATGACTTTATTCCAAAAAAAAAAAAAAAACCTATCTATGTGGACTTCTGCAAGGGTAATGCATTAGGAGACTACTTTTAATTTTGGATGTTACCAGGCACTATAACCCATCCAAATCACAACACATACAGACAGACACATATAGGCCTCGTTCTAAAAATCAGTTTAATTATTTGTACGATTCAACACTGAATAATGATTAATCGGGGATTAATCAGAGATTAATCAAATTTAAATATTTTAATATATTTAATTATATTTACACACAACTACATATAAATATATACAGTTAATTGTTAAAAATACTTAAATATTGTACAAGACAATATCTAGATGTGAAGTTATAAACCATGATATGGTGAACAATAAGACAATATGAATTGATAGTAAAAAAAGAAGAAGTAAGAGAACTTATCTCTTCGCATTTGCAACATAAATATAAATCAAAGAACTTACCTGTAAAATAAGATAAATAAAAAATTAGTCAATTTATCAATCAAAATAATGAGCTTTAAAAAATGATGGAGAAAGATTGCTAAATAAGTTAATTTGAAAAATAATAAAATAATGAAATATAAGTATCACTTTATACAAATATACAATAATAAAATATCATATTTATCTATTATTTAATAAATAACAGATTAATCCGGTGCTTAATCATTTGGGACCCTATTAAGCACCCGATTAATCGTTTTGAACTCGATTAATCACACGATTAATCGTTTTGAACACGATTAATCGCCTGAGCGCATAATCAGAGCGCTGAATGTAATATTATGCTGGCTGTCAATGATTAGAAATTAATCGACCGATTAATCCGATTTTTAGAACACTGTATATAGGGAGGTTGAAGACGATCTATATCATTTGGAGTGTCCAAAAACAAAAATTCAAGTGATTTGAAGTTTTTTTGGCCTATGCATCAAATAGGCACAACATGGATGACTAGAAATAGGAGTTGTTTAGTGTCACATTTAGAATGATTATTTGCCAACAAATATTGGCATGCAAGGGTTTTGAAGTGTTTAAGGTCATGATCCAAGGTCTGAATTTTTAATTCACATGCCCGATCTATAGATCTAAGTAACCCACTACTTGCTATTGGGTTTTGATGCATAGGTGAAAAAATTAATCAATTGACTTTGGTTTTTGGGGCACTCCAAATGATGTTGATCAACTTCAACAGAGTGGATTGTCAAAGCCCATTATGAAATTTCTCGTGCAGGTGGGTAAGTAAATAGGAGCCTTGTGTGGTGAGTCTGTTTTTGTCAGTTTATGCACCCAAACCCATCTGGATGATTGAGATTACCTGATGTAATGCGGGTAGGACCGCAATCACCTTCAACTAAAATTTGGAAATTAGGTTTTAAAAAAAATAAAATAGAATTTGGGTTTACGATAAAGAACCAGAAACCCCTTACGCGGACTTCACACCCTTACACCACGGGCTTCACACCCCAATCTCAAAAACTCAAAAAGGTTCAAGAAATTTAACTAGAAAAGTTTATTTATTCATTATCTACCAAATAAAGAAGTACTGAGGCCTATTTAGGCTTTACAAAGAGTCTAGTTCCCAGTTATACGATGTGGTACTAAAACAAATAAAAGAAACAACTTAACTCAAAAAATAGACTAAGGCAATAAAAGATAACTAGCAGCTGATGATGTCCTCATCATTTCCGTCGGGGTGGGAGAAACTCGACCCTATCAAGTAAGGGCTCCTCTCACGAGGCATCTCAATCGGGCCAAAGTGGTGGCCGTGGCAGCAACACTGATGCATCATAGCTGATCCAGGGTGGTGGAGGTGAAAATGGAGAAGAAAATATTGAAGGAGATTGGATCCAGAAGCTCTGATACCAACTGATGTAATAAAGGTAGGATCACAATCACCTCCAACTAAAATTTGAGAATTAGGATTTTAAAAGAAGAAATAAAATAGAAATTAGGGTTTAAGATAAAGAACCAGATAGATTTGAGCTTCACACCTCTTACGCGGGCTTCACACCCCTTACACCGGGGGCTTCACACCCCAATCTTAAGAACTCAAAAGGGCTCAAGAAATTTAATGAAAAAGTTTATTCATTCATTGTCTACCGAATATAGAAGTACTGAGGCTATTTATTGGCTTTACAAAGAGTTTAGTTCCTGGTTATAACCGATGTGGTAGTAAAACAAAATAAAAAAAAACAACTCAAATTAAAAATAGATAGGCAATAAAAGATAACTAGTAGCTGGTGATGTCCTCATCATTACCATTGATGCATTTTCTGTACTATCACATATGAACTCTCTCTGTTGTGCGTCCCTGCATGGTTGATTAATCTTAATCTAGGATCTCAGAAAAATTTTACAGAACAAGGTTTTAGTTTCATGCATTCACTGTACTAACTCTGAGGTTAGTATGATCTATGAACTTCTCCATCTACCTTGCATAAGATTTGTTGTACTTTCCATTAGTTTTTGCCCGTCATCTTCTAGCTATTTGTTATAGCCTTAAATGAATATCTTTGACTGATTTATTAATAGTTAGATCACTTTAATACATCATATACTCCATCACATTTGCCCCCTGGTATGAGTTTTCTTCTACTGTTTATTAGATATTCTACTCAAGTTAGTTGGTGTTTGGATGGTACTCTCTTACTGTCCATTATCCATAAGTTTATTTGTAGGAATGCTTGTAGTTACAATGTAGAATATTGCATCTCTGTATCTACTGTAGATTAAAATCTGGTTAGTAATATTTTGTTGCTAGTTCTTTGGTAGGTAGAAAATTCAGTTGATCTATCCCCCTGGTTGCTCTATATATAAATACATGGTATGATGCAAATGAATTTGGAATACCTGGATTCTGGAAACTGGTTTATGACTATTCTACTTTTGAGTTCTATAGATTCTGCTACCATTTTGAGTTTTTATAAAATGTTCAATACAAAATTGATTATTTTTGTGTAATATTCTATTGCATTAGGGGCAAGCTTCAGAATGGGCATTGCTGAGGCGACATTCATCAGAAGATATGTTTGGAATTCAGATATGCGGGTCTTATCCAGATACGATAGCACGTACTGTTGAACTTGTAGATCGTGAATGTGAAGTTGATTTTATTGATATTAATATGGGTTGTCCAATTGATATCGTTTGTAACAAGGGCGCTGGATCTTCTTTACTTACAAAGCCTATGCGGATAAAGAGCATTGTTCAAGCAGCCTGTGGCACAATTGACAAGCCTATTACCGTTAAGGTAACATATCCATAGAGAAAAATCTGCGGAACTTTGAGAAAAGTTAACATGACTTATTTTCTTCGAATTGTCATGAAATTCTTCACGAGAAAGAAAAAATTATTTATTTCTGAAGTATTTGCACCTTATTCCTTGTTATTGAGGATCTTTACCTTATGGTAACTGGACTTCCCCTAATTTGAATTTATTCTTTACCTTGCAGGTGCGGACAGGGTACTTTGAGGGGAGAAATCGCATTGATTCTCTGGTCTCAGATATTGGTCACTGGGGAGCCAGTGCAGTAACCATACATGGGCGATCACGACAGCAAAGGTATAGCAAGCTTGCTGACTGGACTATATTTACCAATGCGCAGAAAAGCCCTGACACATTGCCAGTTTTGGGTAATGGTGATATATTTTCATACTCTGACTGGAATAAACACAGTTCTGAGTGCCCTGAGCTCTCTACTTGCATGATTGCTCGAGGTGCTCTAGTTAAGGTCTGTCCTTTTATTTTCTCTTGTAGGATCTCTGTTACTGTGGTATTCTTACAAGGACCATGCCTGTTAGTAACCTTATTATTTGATACTCATATTCTGATGTATGAACTTCTTTGTGCACAGCCCTGGATATTTACTGAAATTAAGGAACAAAGACACTGGGATATTAGCTCTGGGGAGCGACTTAATATTCTCAAGGATTATGTAAATTATGGTCTGACACATTGGGTTCAGATACTAAAGGTGTGCCCGCTATTTTCTTCAGATTATATTGTTTCAAATATGATATGTCTATTTTGAAATGGTCTTGTTCATACAAACTTGTAGTTGGCTGATACTTGTCACGTAGTGCATGATATTCTGAGTGCTGCACGATCACAATGCGTATATTAAATGCCATACCAATCACTATATGTTAATAAAACATGAAACTGTGTTATTAGTTTCATCAAACCTTTTGACATGGTTGTGTTCTTTGTAGCTTGTGATAAGCACAATTAGAGAACTTAAAATATGTAAGTTTGTGCACCAGTTATTTTAAAATGAATGGTAAAAGAGTTGTGAATATGCTTCTGGTATCAATGGCAAAATAATAGCCGATTTTAGTTGCTTTTGCTCTGTCTTCAACAGAAATCACATATCTTTTATGATCAAGACTGGGAATATATTGTCATTTTAGAGACTAATGCTTCCTGACAACAATGATGTAGCAAGTCCGATACAGAAAAAGGGTAGATTATCCAACCCACCCCAAACGTTTGCCTCAGATATATATTAAAAAAAAAAAGAAACCCACAAAAAAATGATTTTTTGCACACTTTTCCCCATCTGCCATTTAAAACGTGACTGGTGTTAAAAATAAATCATATGATTTCTTTTTTGCCCTTATTTATTGATAAGGGTCCGCTTCAACGCCTTCTCCCCCATTTCTCATCTTTGAATTTTGATGAAATTTGACTATTAGCATTGGGAATCGGCGTCGATTTGCGACGAGCGACGGCGATTTACTCGTAGAGACTCTCACAGTGGACATGGGGGGAATTTTGGGTCATCTTTTACCTCTCAATCCCTCTTTTCTTTGTGATATAGGCAATAGTAGATCATGCCACGCTTTTCTTTGAAGTACTTACTGTTTTCTTAAGGTCTTATTTGGCAACAAGAGTTAGCTCAAGAATTGAGCTAATTCTTGCCAAAAATGAAAATTGACGAGAGTTAGCAAGTCATGGTGAAAAATGATTTTAACCCAAAACCACCCTCAAAACCATCTTAAAATCCACCCTATTCTTCAAAGTCAAGAATTGCTAATTCCACCAAAAGGTTGGAATTAGTCTCTCTCTCTCTCTCTCTCTCTCTCTCTCTCTCTCTCTCCTCTCTCTCTCTCTCTAGCTAAATCAAATTCCAACCAAATAACCAAAAAGCTAATTCTTAACTCCTATCTATTTATCTTTTTTCAAGGCACTAAATTCTAACCCCTAACTCCATTTGCCAAACACAACCTAAGAATCATGAATTGAGATATTAGTGATGAAGAAAATTCAACTCATATACTTGGCCATTCTGTATCAGTGTCAGAGTACCACTTTGGCCTATATCCATTAAATGTTAAGCCTGATTTATTGCTTTGCTTCAATGTGATGATGCTGTTTGTATTGCTCAATTAGGTTTCAGGGGTCACATTAGTGAGGATGGTTGTTATATTGAGGCTAAGTCAATATGGCTTCCTGATAGGTTTGAGTCACAGAATGTGGTTTAGATTGAATGGGTTACACAAATGTTTTACCTAATATTTTGTAATTTGTTTGATGTTTGTGTCCTGCTTATATTCAACATCATTCTGGCAATTTGGATTTGAGAGGGTTCAAGGATGCAAGGCAGGAGGCATGTAAAGAGCCTTGTGACACCATGTGTGCGGGACTAGTGAACTGGCACATGCTTGTTCTGACTAATGCATGAGCAGACATTACAGAGTGCAAAACTGCAAATAATCTGGGAACAAGAAAGTGAGAGGAGCAAAGGCAAAGGCAAAGGAACATATGCATTACATTTTTTAATTAACAAAAAATTCTTATCTTTTGTCTCTTTGGTATTTTTTAATTTTTGAATGCCAAAATGAGAACAAAAATTGATATGGAGCCAAACCACTGGAATAGTCAGACTCAAAGCTGATAGTCTAAAAGTGGAATTGAGACTAAATTTTGAAACCTTGCTAAGAAGCTAGTAACCACCACAACTATTTAATACTTTCACTGAACTTGACTTAAAAAATACCTGGCATGTTGTTTATGGAAGTCCATCCCTTCAGGAGTTGTTCCCCATTTAATTATTTGACTTTGGGCAGAAATTAATGTTTAGGAACTGTTAACTCAGAAATCTTAATGGTGTGCTGTGAGCCTCTTGACTGACTGA